>PVJA010015466.1:5666-45431 GCA_004027025.1 Myocastor coypus | reverse complement strand
TGCAGTTGAGGCTGGCCTTGAGCTCACTTTTGTAGCCCAGGCTGGTCTCGAACTCACACCAATCCTCCTGCGCCACCACGCCCAGCTCTGACCCAGATTCTTGTCCTTAGTTGGTAAACCTTTTCAGGCAGAATTACTACCTTCTTTAATACTCCCTAAAATACCTAGCACCAATATGAAATGGGCAAGTGGAGTCTTACTCTCCGCTATGTAGTTCTGGATTTGTACTGATCCTCCTGTGTCAGCCTCCCCAGCACTGGGATTACAGGCATTGCCAGCACTCCCATTTCGGGGGTCAACTTGGCATAGGGGTGGTGCTCTGGACCTTGCCCTTGCAAGGCAGAGGCTTATGCTGCCCAGCTACCTCAGTTGGTAGGAATCAATTTAAACCTTTTTAAATTTTTGAAATAGGGTCTTGCTATGCTGTTCAGACTGGCTTGAGCTCATTTAGGGTGGTCTTGGAAGTCGAGATTACTGTGCCTCAGCCTCCCCAGTGTTGGGGTTAGTGTTGGAATTACAGGAGTGCCCTACCACACACCTGGTTTAAATTTAAGCTAATTAAAACCTACCTATGTTCTAAACATTTTAGGGTCGTGGACACAGAATTTGAGGGCTGGGGAGATAGCTCAGCGGTCTAAATGCTTGCCTGGCAAGAGCAAGGAACTGAGTTCGATCCCCAGTACTGCATGCCTAGCCAGCCTGAAGAAACCCAGCGCTGGGCAGGCTGAGACTGGAGGATCACTGAGTCTGAGTTGCATACCAAGAACCTTTCTTTATCAAATAAATAACTTGGTAAGGTCATGCATGGATTCCTCCCGCAGAAAAATTCACATTCAGGCACAGAAAATATGTTTTAAGACCCAAAGGTTGCTAGTGAGGGTTCCTGCCACACAGTCTGCATGGTGCTTACCGCTTCCCCCAAACGTGAAAATAATGTACCCATTACTTTTGGGAGCTAGGCTACTTTGAACTCAAGTTGCATACGATTTGGAAGTTCAAGGTCACGTAATCTGCAAGGTAGAAACTCCGGGGCTGAACATGCCCGAAGGACTCAATCCTTGTCCCAAACCAACAGTAAGCACTTTTTACTTCAGAGGCCCCGTCTCCAAAAATGTTCTGGAGGGGCCTGGAAAGATGGCTCAGTGGTCTAAAGCGCCTGCTTAGGAAAGCTTAGGCGGCTGCAGGGAGTGCGGTTCGATCCCCGGCACCACATGCTGCGCCAGCCCCGCCCTCAGGGCAGGCTGAGCCGGCCATAAAAATAAATAACAAACAAAAGTTCTGAAACAAGAAAAAAATAAAAATTTAAAAAGTGTTATGGTATTCATTTTCAAATACATGATCGCAAACGATTTTCAGTCTAGTGTGGCAGGGCTACAGCGACGCCCAAAGCCACACTGGATGGCTGTCTTGACTAGAAGAGTTGGGCCTTCACGGGGGTAGGTTTAATGTCTGCTTAAAAAAAGCCCACCAGCTCACAAGCCTCCCGTGCCCATTCGTTGGCCGTTTCTCGCCTTTCCTGGCTTTGCCTCGCTGCGCTGGTTTAGCAGGCACCTGAGCACTACCTGCCATCAGGAACCGAAGGGCCCGTCTCGTCCTTTGCAAGGGAACCGTCACACAGCCAGTGCTAAGTACCGAGCAGGCGGCCCTCCGAGAGCTCTTGGGTGTCGGGATCTATATCACACTCTCCCTCCACCCGCAAGAGTTGGTGCCCGTCCGCTACCTGTGCAGTGAACTGCGCCTTCTGCTGTTCGGCCGCCACCAGGCGCTGCAATTCCTCCTCGTTTGCCTCACCAAACTCCGCCATTGTCCGAAAAGACGTAAAAGTTCGGGAGGGCGCTATGCGCGTGCGCGTTAGGCACGCGCTCGGTCTTGCTTCCAGTTGCCCTGGCGTTTTCTCCGCGCTTGCTTTTGTCGTCACCAGGTAGACTTTGTACTTCCGGGTTGGTGGGTGACCTTGAGGCTTCAAAAGCAAGATGGCTTCTATCTTGAAGCTGAGTGTCCTCTGCGGTGCCCGGGGAACCCGAGGTGAGGGGTAGTCAGCTGCAGACGCTTGACATAGCTTGCAGCAGGGTCAGCGGCTGGGAGTGAGGACGTGGTTGGCGGGTGTTCAGAAGCCTTGGGGAGGCAGGAATCCTTTCCTTCTGTCCGCCTCCCAGCCGCCTGCCCGAGGAGAGTTGTGAGTCCTGTCGCCTGCGGGCCCAGAGGCTCACCTCCCCTGCTCCGGGTCGACGTGGTAGGATAATCTGAAAGAAAGCGCCCTCTGGAAGTTATTCTACATGGTCGTTCTTTTTGTGTTTTTCTTTCCATTTACTGTTCTTAGAATGCCCGCCGCGCCTGAATTGGGAAAAAAGAATTAGGATTTGAGCCTGTTTTCCCTGGGTATGTTAGCCTGTGGGTCTTCAGCCGAAGCCAAAATTTCTACAGTACAAAAATTATAGAAGTTTAGCAAAAGAGTATTTCAGTTGTATTTTGAAAGGATTATCTAATCTTGTTTTTGTTTTCCTCTCTTATGTTGTCCAGGCTGGCTTTGAACTCACTGCATGACCCATGCTGACCTTAGACTCAGAGTAGCCTTCTTGCCTGAGCCTCTTAAGTGCTGGGATTGCAGATGTGTCCCACCAGGCCCAGCACCTATCTTGGTTCCCAAAGACATATACCTGATATGAGTCTTGAGTCCTGGGGATTGGGAAAGCAGAGGAAGGACAGTATAGTTAGCACTACTTAGCAAGCCAAAAGCAATAATTGGCATAGGAGCTGTGTGCTGTGAGAGAAAACAAAGAATCATACAGTTAGTTGGTGGGTGTGAAAATCAAGGGGAGAAACGAGTTTAGAAAGATGAAGGAATTAAATCAGAATTTTTTTTGTACTAGGGATTGAATATAAAGCCTTGCACATAAAGCGAACTACTGAGTCCCTTTTTAAAAAATGGCATTTTTAGATTAGATCTGGCTGTGTAGTTAAGGCTGGCCTTGAACTCACTGTGTAGCCTAGGCTGACCTCAAATTTGTGGTAGTCCTCCTGCTTCAGCTTGCCAAATGCTCAGATTACAGAGATGGCTTGCCATATCCAGCTTGAGATATGGTCTTGCTGAAATGCCTGAAGTAACCTTGAATGTGTGATCTTCCTGCCTCAGCCAAGTAAATTATAGGCCAGTGTCACTATGCCTGCCTACAAAAGAATGTGCCTTGGTAGAAAAAATAAAAAACAAACAAAAAAAATTGTACACTTAACTTGGTATTGAAATGTAGCCATTCTTTGTTTTTTTTAGTTTTTCTCCCCGAGATAGGATCTCACTCTGTTGCCCAGGCTTGTCCATAATTCCTGGGCTGAAGTGATTCTGAGGGGTAGCCATTGAAAAATTTAACATCCTCAGTTTCAGTTGTGGTAACAGTGTAGTTGGTGGCTGTGGTAGAAGATGGAGCAGGCCCAGATTCAAGTCAAGGAGATTGAACACTGTTGTAATCTAGGCAAGGTAAAGTCCTGAGCTTGGAAAATAAAAAGGAGGTTGTCTCAGGAAATTTTAGTAAGCTATGTCAATCAGATTTGGTGAGGATTCAATTCAATTTTTAAAAATTCTTTTAGTATAGGGTCTCCCTATACAATTCAGACTGAGTGATTCTCCTGTCTCAGCCTCTTAGTGCTGGGATTGCAGGTGGGTACCACTAAGCCTGGTTTCAGGGCTGGCAGGGCATGAGGTGCCAGGGATCAAATTTGAGACCTTGTGCTTGCCAGGTGGGCTCTTTACCCCTACCCTTGGTGATTTAATTTAGAGGCCAGATCCTGTATTACTTGCAGATTTCTGGGGTAGTTTATTTACTTATTTATTTTTATTTATTATTATTATT
The DNA here is from genome assembly GCA_004027025.1 of Myocastor coypus. Lineage (NCBI taxonomy): Eukaryota > Metazoa > Chordata > Mammalia > Rodentia > Myocastoridae > Myocastor > Myocastor coypus. Next base: position 41,586 of record PVJA010015466.1, on the reverse strand, counting down.
TTTAGAATTAATTAATTACCCAGTTATTTCTTGTTTCAGAACCTTTGTTTGTTTATTCACTCATTTTTATGGCCGGCTCAGCCTGCTCAGAGGGCAGGGCTGGCGCAGCATGTGGTGCTGGCGATCGAACCGCGGTCCCTGAAGCTGCCCAAGCTTTCCCAAGCAGGCGCTTTAGACCACTGAGACATTCCGCCGGGGCCCCCTATTTATTATTTTTTAAGTTTTTAATTTTTATTTTTTTCTTGTTTCAGAACTTTTGTTTGTTTATTTATTTTTGTGGCCGGCTCAGCCTGCCCTGAAGGCAGGGCTGGCACAGCATGTGGTGCCGGGGATTGAACCACGGTCCCTGCAGCTGCCCAAGCTTTCCTAAGCAGACGCTTTAGACCACTGAGCCATCTTGCCGGGCCCCTGGGGTAGTTTAGAGAGTGCCTAAAGTCATTAAAGTGAGAAACATAAAATAGGAATGAAAGTTTGGATGAGAAAATGAGTTGAAGAATTTCAGTATTTGGTGTGTTAAGGTTGAGAAGCATGTAAATTTCACTTTGGAAAAACCTGGCAAGCAGTTAAACTGAAACTGGAGAGGTGTCAAGATCAGAGGCATAGATGTGGATATGAGCTTATAGGCAATAAATAAAACTGTGAGAGTGAATGAAAGGCCTTGGTTGGGCATAAGAACTGAGGATGGCAATGGGCAGATAAAGAATCTTTGGGAAAACCGTGAATGCAGGAGGAGACTGATAGGGTGTGGCTAGAATCATAAGGAGAACTTAAAACGAGCGCTGGCTGCCACAGTGGCATACTCAGCAGTGCCAGCACTCCACAATATGGAGGAGTACTATCATAAGTTCAAGGCCAGCCTGGCCTGGCCAGCCCTGCCTGAACTTCACAGTGAAACCCAGTCTTAAAAATCAAAACCAAGGGCAGGCCCAATAACTCAATGGATTAAAGTGCCTGCAAGCAGGCGCAGTGGCCCAGCAGTTAAGACTGGGCCTGGGCATTGTGGTATGCACCTGCAATCCCTGCTCCTGGGAGTCTGTATATAAACAGGCAGATCACTGCAAGTCTGTTCTAGTAGTGAGACCCTGAACACCAGGTAGACACTTCCCTAAAATACAAAAAAAAAAAAAAAAAAAGAAAAAGAAAAAATTCAAAACTGAGCAGGAGAGATAGCTCAGTGGTATAAAGTAGCTGCTTACCTGCTTAGGCAAGCTTAGGCAAAGTACAGGGACTGCTGTTGGATCCCCAGCACCACATGTGCCAGTGCCAGCCCTATCCACAGGGCTGAGCTGGCCACACACACACACACACACAATCAAAACAACAAAAGAGTTTGCTTTTCTTTTTCTTTGTGTGTGTGTGTGTGTGTGTGTGTGTGTGTGTGTGTGTGTGTGTGTGTGTGTGTTTTCTTGGTGGAACCTGGGATTGAATTCAGGACCTTACAGTTGCCAGGCAGGCAGTTGTGCCCCTGAGCTATCTCCCTGGCCCAAGCAGAGTTCTAAGGTCAGGAAAAAGAACATATTATCAAGAAGGGTTTGCTTGACTGATAGACCTAATGAAAGTGTAATTAATAAAGTTTTGTCTTTTTCTTTTTTTGTTTTGCTATCAGGGATCAAACTTGGGACTTTTAACTTGTCAGGCAGGCACTTGTGCCACTGAGCTATCTCCCTGGCCTAATAATAGTATAATTAAACAGTAGATATTGGCCATGGCTATGTGAAGATTGTTGGTGATCTACTAGAGTAGGTACAAAAATGTTTCAGAGTTAAAGCATGGGAAGTAAGGTAGTACTTCAGGCAGCACTTTACAGAAACAAGATTGGAAATTGAAAGAAGGAAGAGCAGGGAAAATGCATGGCCATTATTTAGAGGGTATGGCAGAAAGAGAAGGGTAAAAGGGCCAGCCAGATAGCTCAGCAGATTAAGACGCCTGCCAGCAGGTGCAGAGGCCAGGGGTTTAATCCCTGGGCCTGCCACGCTGACCCCACCCCCCTGGGTGCACTGAGAAAGTGATTAAGACTGGGCCTCTAATCCCAGCTCTTGATAGACTGTAAACAGGCAGATCACTATGAGTCAGATCTAGTAGTGATACCCTGAACACCCTGTAGACCCTTTCCTAAAAGGGGGAGAGAGAGAGAGAAAGGGCAAGCAGTATTACATCTGGCATAATGGCCAAAGAGAATGAAGAATTTAAAAAAGAAAATAGTAAGAAGTGACCTGTGTCTGTGTGCCTTTAACACTCTGAAAACTGCTAAGCATCTTGCATGCATTGCCTGATTTTTTATGTAGAGCATTGTAAAGTAGGTACAGTTGTTTCCCTTCTACAAATGAGGACATTGAGACATGCTGAGCCAATTTAACTCAGTTGCTTATTATCTCACACTGAATAAGTGATATGGCTGGGTAAACTTGGCTCAGGCTATGTTTTAACTAACATGCAGGATCCAGAATAGGAGAGAAAGTTCACAGGTCTGAGTTGAGCACATGGATGTAGTCTCACCTACTCTGCAGATTGCAGCAGGAGAATTACAAGTTTGAGGCCAGACTGGGCAACTTGGTAAGACTACCTCCAAATAAAAACTCCTGGGGGTGCAGTCCCTAATACTGCGAGAGGGTACATGTGTGAGTGGAGACATTGGTCTTGGGAGAGAAGGCAGTGGTAGAACTTTAAAGGTGGATGGAGTTCCATAAGAGCAAAGATTCATCTTATTCCTATGCCAAGCACAGTGTTAAACTTAGTGAATATTGGATAAATAGGTGAATAGATGGGAACAAAAAGAAGTTACCATTTATTTAAAAACAAAAACAAGGCCCCTTTATGTGATTCATTGGTTCTTCAGTCTTTACTGCCTTCATGGTATAGCTGAGTGAGTGAACACTTACTTAGAGTGAAGTAGTTTTCCTTTTTGCCTCTGTTAAAGAAGAGGTGTTTATGATCACTTTAATGTTTCTTTCCTCAGGTCTGTTTCTTCGGACTCCAGTGGTAAAACCTGCTCATGTCTCAGCATTTCTCCAAGACCGACTTTCCCCAGGATGGTGTGAAATCCAGCACATCCACCTGTCGCCAAGACGCCATTGTATGTTTTCTGCCACCTTGTTGATCTCTGGCTTCTGCTCATTTTTAACTGAACTACTTAGTGTGCCTTTGATAAGACTTGATATCTGTCCCATTTTATACTTGGGATTTAGCCAGGCTCTCATGTTAACTCTGGCAAGTGAAGACCTAGTGCCAGGGATGTAGCTCAGTGGCATAAAAGTGCCTGCCTGGCAAGTGAGTTTGAACTCTGGTGAGTTCCATCCCTGGTAGTACCAACAACAACAAAAAAGACCTAGTTTACATCTTGAGGCAGTATTTTGAATGGTGCTGTTTATATTTATAGAGAATCTCCTGACCTAAGTCTTAAATTTAAAAAAAAATTTTCCAAAATAGGTTTGTAGGGTTATTGCCTCAGTGTAGTTGTATCACTTGTATTAAGTTAGGTAATGAAAAGGAGCCAGTTGTGAGTTATTGAGATAGTTTTAAAACTTATGTGTTAGCCAGGTATGGTGGCACATGTTTGTAATTCCAGGGAGGATGAGGCAGGAGGATAGCTACAAGTTCAAGGCCAGCCAACACTACATAATGAGTTCAGAGGCAACCTGTATGTTTAGTGAGACTCTGTTTCAAAAAACCTCCAAAAAAGAAAGGACTCATGTTTTGTGCATTGCATCATGTCTATTGCTTGCTTGCTTATTTATTTATTTATTTATTTGTTGGATTTAAAACCATATGATGGGCTGGCGAGATAGCTCAGTTGTCTAAAGTGCCTGTTTGGGCAGGATCAGTCAGATGAGGGATTGTGGTTCAATCCCCAACAGCATACTTACCCTTAAGGCAGCCTGAGCTGGCCAAAAATAAATAAATAAAATCATGACAGATCTTAAATGAATGTTATGTAGCTATTCAAATTAGTCTTAGAAAACCTAAAGAATAATGGAGAGTGTATTTCTTTTTTCCTTTTTGTCTTTTTGAGACAAAGTCTCACTATACAGTTTAGGCTGGCCTTGAGCTCACTTTTGTAGCCTAGGCTGGTCTTGAACACAGCAGTCCTCCTGCCTCAGCCTCCCAAGTACTGGGATTACAGATGTGCGCCACCATACCCGACTTGTATTTTCTGTTTTTAAAGACTGAAGAGAGTAGTCCAGACTTCTTTTGATTCTTAAGTCAACCACTTGAGTTATTTCTTAGTTAGGGAAGATTAGGTGAACATAGTTTGTGTATTTGGTTTTGGTTTTTCATAAGGCTTTTTATGTCTTTGAGAAGGTTTTGTTCTGGATTATTTTGCATAGTTTAACTTAGATTTAGCAGAGTAGTTCTGGAGAAACCATTGAAAGAAATGTCCTGGAATTATATACATACATTTTTACATATTTGCCTATGTGATACTTTGTGGGAAGAAACTCCATTTTTTTATTAGACTTCCCAAGGAAGTGTGTAATCCAAAAAATAGTGTCTCAAAGAAGTATTTAAAACCCACGTAGTTTTTTTTTGCATACGTAGCTTTGTATCTTGTTTCATATTTATTTGTAAGTAATGAGATAAAAAGCTGACCTCAGTCCTTTGCTTCTCTTTGGGTTAGCTCAATTGATTCTGTCTTAAGTGGTAATATTCATTACTTTCAAAGATTAAAAGGTGTCAATAAAGCCAGGTGTGGTGTTGTATGCTTGTAATCGCAACGTTTGAGAGACTGAGGCAGGTGAATACCAGTACTGTGAGTTTGAGGACAGCCTGGATTCCTTAGTGAGACCCTGACTCAAAATATCAAAAAATAAGTCAATAAACAAGTATTATTTTAAAGGAATTTGTCAGGCATCTCTAACATAACATCTGTATGGTACCTGTTCAGCTATAGTCCAAGGTTGGCCTAATTTCACATAGAAAATGTATCTGTCTTCTCACCTGAAGTATAGAAGATCTGTTTTCTTATTAGCATAGATAGGTATTGAGACACCCTGGCACTAAAAGACTTCAAGGAAATGGTATAGAGTTACATCTTATCTCTATGGTCCAGCTTTCTGGTAGTTCAGGTTATTATTATGTGGTAATAATCTCTCAGATGTGAGAGCTATGTATGTCTTCTTGCACATCATGTGAATCTGCTGTTTCTTGTAGCTGGTTCCAAGGCTGCATCTATCCACTGGACTAGTGAAAGAGTGGTCAGTGTTTTGCTCCTGGGCCTGCTTCCTGCTGCATATTTGAATCCTTGCTCTGCAATAGACTACTCCCTGGCTGCGGCCCTCACTCTGCACAGTCACTGGCAAGTACAGCACTTTCTTCTGGGTCACATTGCCTGAGAGTTTGTCTTTGTATTGTATGTGAGGAAGAAGTTGAATGAGATATTAAAAAACCTAGGGAAAAGGCTGGGCATAGTGGTGCAATCCTTAGGAGGATGAGGCAAGAGGACTGCTGCAAGTTAGAGGGCAGCCTGCGCTACAAAGTGAGTTGAAGGATAGCCTGAACTATAGCATAATCCTGTCTCAAAAAGACCAAGGAAAATTTAGGTATAAACAAAAGAGTTACATGCGCTGGTTTATGTATTTACCTACCTAGTTAATGTCTTCATTTCCATATCTAATAGGCTTTCTTGAATATAGTCTTTATAAAACTGAGTTCCTGAAGTTCCCCTAGATCTATTCCTCCTGTACTCTTGCACATCTGAGTTAATGGCACCTCCATTCTGCTTTTGTTAAAGCCAACCTGTCATCATGTTTGATTCCAATTGTAGGTCTCCTAACTTGTCTGCTTTGTATCTGTTACCAACACAGCAGCTCCAATAATCCTTTCATGATAATTAGGACAAGACATTAAACTTCTCAAAACCCTCATCTCCTTATCTTACACAAACTGAAAGAATTTTTAGAGTGGGCTATAGCTGTAGGTGATCTAGAGTATGACTGATGAGTCATGCCAGTAATCCTAGCTGCTCAGAAAACTGAGGAGGCTCAGAAGTCTGAAGAAGCTGCTAGAGTATGAGACCAGCAACTCAGACTGGCAGCACAGCAAGACCTGCCATCCTGTCTGTGTCCCTCCCTCCCTGTCCCTGTCCCTGCCCCTGTTACGTGCCCCGTTCCCTCCTCCTTTTCCTCTCCCTTTCCCTCTTCCTCTCATTGCTGTCCTGCCTCAGCTGGGAACACACATGGCTTCATATTTCTTCCTTTTTTTTATCTTCATTAAATTCCTCTTTAGGATTTATTTTTTCTTATTTTAGAACTTTTGTTTGTTTGTTTATTTATTTTTGTGGCCGGCTCAGCCTGCCCTGAGGGCAGGGCTGGCGCAGCATGTGGTGCCGGGCATTGAATTGCGGTCCCTGCAGCCTCCCAAGCTTTCCTAAGCAGGTGCTTTAAACCACTGAGCCATCCTGCTGGGCCCCTTAAATTCCTCTTCAGAGCATAGCCTCACTTGTAAACTTGACAGCGTATACTTGGTCATGAGTTCAGGTTAAACCGATGAATTTACGTAAACAACTTTACTTGCCTCCTGACTAGTTTTACACTGCTTTTGTCCTCTTGTCCTGCTGTCCTTTTGGCGCACTATAACCAGTGACCTTTTCCAAAAAATTACATTTCTCCAAAGACACACAAATGGTCAGTATGCCAATCAACAGTTATAGATCATTTGTCATTCGTGAAATGCATATTGAAACCACCACAGTGAGCTACTACTCCAGATAGCTGCTGTGAAAAGATGAGCAATACCAGGTGTTTGTGAGGATGTGGGGAAGTTAGAACCTCATACATTCTGCTAGGAATGTAAAATATTGCAGCTACTTTGGAAAACACTTTAGTAGTTAAAACATAAGTTGCAATGTGACTCACCAATTGCATTTAGGTAAATGCCCAAGAGAATTGAAGCTATATGTGTCCACACAAAAGTTGTACAGAATATTCATAGCACATTGGCTATGGTTGTTTTATCTTTTTTTTTTTTTTTTATCTTTTTGAGACAGGGTCTCGCTGAGTAGTTCAGGCTGGCCTTGAACTCACTTTTGTAGCCCAGGCTGGTCTCAAACTCACACTGATCCTCCTGCCTCAGCCTCCCAAGTGCTTGGATTACAGGTGTGCACCACCATGCCCAGCTTTTTTTTAAACTTTATTTGTGTTATAGCCAGCTCAGCCTGCCCTAGGGGTGGGGTTCTCGCAGTATGTGGTGCTAGGGATTGAACCGCAGTCTCTCCAGTTGGTTATACAGTTCAAATGTTCATTAGCTGATAAATACTTAAGCAAAATGTCACATTATAGAATGGAATAAAATACGCTAAATGAAAGGCGTCACACAAAAACCACATATTAGAGGATTTGTATGAAATGTCTAGAATTGCCTGGCTTGTTGGCACATACCTGTAATTCCAGCCTTCTGAGAGGCAAGAGGATTGCAAGTTTGAGCCAGGCTAAAAAAATTAGCAGCCTAGTAAGTCCTTGTTTCCAAAAAATTGGACTGAGAATGTAGCTTAGTGCAGAGGCCCTGGATTATATCCTCAGTCACACACACACACACACACACACACACACACACACACACACACACACACACACAAAGAGCAGCAAATCTGGTTTGTTAATGGACTAATTAGTAGAGCTTTTTTTTCTTAATGATTGCGAAAATGTTCTGGAATTAAATGATGATAGTCTACAACTACATAGCTACACTGAAAAAAACACTGAATCACAGTTTAGTAGCTAAAACCCTTTATTTTCTTCCTCTCTTCCTCCCTTTCTCTCTCTTTCTCTTCTTGAAAAGGTGATGCAGGGACCAACAGCAAAACTGGGCTCTATAAAAGTGGAGGAGCCAATTTCTTTTTTGTACTCTACATATTTATGACATGTTCTGACCCTTAATATCTACTTCATAAGTTCTTTTTAATTAATGAAAAACCCTGAAGAGCACCTATATTAATATTTAAAACATTGCATGAGCAGAGGAGCATTTAGTTACTGTTTCTAAGGGACTGGAAAATTGATTCTAAAGAGTAAAATTTTCTCCTGTCAAATGCAAGGTCCTGAGGTCAATCCCTAGTACTAAAAAAGAAAAAAAGAAATGTTCTTGTTATATGTTAGGGAATTTCTGATTCCTTGATTTTGTTTAGATTTTATAACCCTCCTGTAATCCCAGCACTTGGGAGGCTGAGGCAGGAGGATCAGTGCGAGTTCCAAGACCAGCCTGGGCTACAAAAGTGAGCTCAAGGCCAGCCTGAACTGCATAGTGAGACCTTGTCTCAAAAAGCAAAAAAAAAAAAAAAAAAAAAAAAGATTTTATAACCCTGAATTGCTTGGGTTTACTGTAGGAAGGAAGGAAGGAAGGAAGGAAGGGAGGAAGGGAGGAAGGGTGCAGGAAAATTACTTAGCAAAATGGCTACACAAAATCCCCTAAAGAAGCAGACAGATATTGTAGTATCAGAGACAATACATTTGAGTCCACCTTTGCCACCAAGTAACCTATAGGGTTTTCTAACGTAGGATTGTTAATAGGTACTGGGACTTTTCTTCTCCTTTAGGGGCCTCGGACAAGTTGTGACGGACTATGTTCATGGAGCTGCGCCCCAGAAAGCTGCCAAGGCAGGCCTTTTGGCACTCTCAGCTTTAACCTTTGCTGGGCTTTGTTACTTCAACTATCATGATGTGGGCATTAGCAAAGCTGTTGCCATGCTGTGGAAACTCTGATCTTTTGGACTTACTACCTTAAGGATCGATTGTATGCCTCTTTGCCTCTGCTCTGTCATGCCATTAAGCTCACAGTAAGCAAAAAATAGTGGATAAATTAATCAGGCCTTATGAGATGGTCATTTGTAGAATTTAAGATCTAAGCCGGGCGTGGTGGCTCCCGCCTGTAATCCCAGCACTTGGGAGGCTGAGACAGGAGGATTGGTATGAGCTCAAGGCCAGCCTGAACTGCATAGCAAGACCCTGTCTCAAAAAGACAAAAAAAAAAGAATTTAAGTTTGAAGAAAAAGTTTGAGGGGAATTGTATTCAAGAAATAGTGAGACTGAGTTCTGTATTTGGTGAGTTAATGGGGCTGCCTCCTAAGACTCAAGAGGGTAATTAAGCATTACATATGAGCTTTTGCCAAAAAGACAAAAAAAAAAAGAAAAAGAATTTAAGATTGAAGAAAAGTTTGAGGGGAATTGTATTCAAGAAATAGTGAGACTGAGTTCTGTACTTCAGTGAGTTAATGGGACTGCCTCCTAACTCACAATACTCAAGAGTGTAATTAAGCATTACATATGAGCTTTTGCCTTTTAATTTATCTTTTAAAGAGAATTCAGCTTTATTAGTATCAATTCATGCTATACTCATATTTTTCCTGAGAATATTACACGACCATACTTTCACATTTTTCCTGGGTATAATAGAAAAGGGAAAGAATTCATGAGTAAACACTTTTGCGAAAATCAAATAGTGTTTAATCTCTGGAAACATCCCGACCATTCAATTGGTACCAGATAATGATAATTACTTTGTGTCCTAGGGAGAGTTTGGAAGTAGGAAATGGTGATATTTCTTATTACAGGCTTCTGAAAAACTTGGAGAGCTTTGGAATTTAGAGACCCAATCTTACAGATGAATCAGAATACTTCTAATTTCAGCAAAATTCATTCTCAAATGTGTTTTGTTTGTTCTAGAATGATCAGTCCATAAATGTAAAACTGTAAATATTTTCCCATTGTGGGAATTGCTAATGAGAAAGTGTATTCTGTGAAAAGAAACATTTTTTAAAAATAAAAGGTTGTATAATAAAAAGTGTGTCCTACTGTTCTGTTTCAGCTGTCCCTAGTTTTAGATGTTTCAGTTTTGGGGTTTTGGTTGATATTTTTCTTACTGTTGTTGAGACGATGTCTCCCTGTATACTTCGGGCTGGCCTTGAATTCAGCAGTCATACTGCCTCAGCCTCCCAGTGTTGGCACGACAAGCTTGCATCACCTCCCCTAGTCTGCTTTTTGTTTGCTGAGGTGGGATCTTACTATGTTGCCCAGAGTTTTCTGAACAAGGTTCAGGCCATTCTGCTTTATTCTGTCAAGTAGCTGGGACAGCAGACAAAGACTGCAGGATTCCTACAGCATGGGCTATTTTGAAAGTGTTTCATTCACATCTCTAGAACAGGATTGAACCTTTACATTTTCTGGGACTTTGCATGTAAGTAAACCAGATATGAAGTATTGTAATGTAAATAGACTTCCATGTGATAGAAATAGTACATAAGACATTTAGAGAAATAATCGCTATATAAAGATTCAGTAATGAGAACTGTGACCAGGTCGCGGGGTTCTGTGCATTGCCAACCTGTGAAACTCAACTTCTGTTCTCTAAACATTTAGTATGGGCTAAGAACTGAGTGTACAGCTCGAATGTCCTACAAATACCAGTACTGAGACTTAGTTTGTTTCACTCACTGAGGACCGTCTGGACAGTGGAGATTGTCTGTGGAATGCAGCCAGGCAGAAATATGAGGCTGTGGTGAGGATCTGCATTCAGGCTTGGAGCGAAGCTGTCCTTACTATGCCTATGATCTTAGAGTATATTTGTAGCTTGAGAAGAAAAACTAATTCTGCTTGTGGCTGCAGGATAGATTTTAGAAGGCAACAATGCCAGAGCCACAGTGTCTCACCATTAGGGCATGTTGGTAGGAGGGAACATTGTTTTTGGCATTGTCTAGAATTGTCACCTGATGGTGATAAGAAAGCAGATTGACTTTTCAGTTACTTGATTACCACTTAAAAATCCTTATAATGCCATGTGAAATCCAAATGGGAGGGCAGTGACTAGACCCAGTGGGAGTCCTGGAGCTGTGAGCAATGTCAGATCCTCGTTTGGTTCTGGAAGGCTATCTAGAGCTAATAAGCACTAAGTGCTGAGAGAAGTTGCAGTGGAGGCTGCCTGTCCATGCTGCACCAAGTCCTAATGATAAGGATGGAGTCCAGCAGCCCGTGGGACATCAGTGCATTGCTGGAGCAGCAGGGAAAGGGAGCCGAGAGCTGGTATGGGAAGAGGTGTCTGATAGTAAGTGCAGCTCTGAAGCACAAGGCATAAGTGCCTGCCTGGCAAATGCAAGGTCCTGAGTTTGAGTCCTGGTAGAAAAAAAAAGAAAAAGAAAAAGAAAAAAAAAAAATGGAAATATCTTCTGCAGAGTGAGCTGAAGGTCAGCCTGAATTGCATAGCAAGACTTGCCTCAAGAGTAAATAAGTAAAAGGTTGTAATTTAGAATTTGTGTCCTTTAAAAACATTTACAAAGGTTGATAAGCCAGAAACAAAGACAAGAGTACAAAAAAGGGCCTCAACTTTGGTAGTAGAAAGTAGGATCAATTTCTAAAGCTAGGGGCCAGGGACATAGTTTTGTGGCACAAGTTCCTACCTGGCAAGTACAAGGTTGTGAGTTCGAACCCTGATCCTGCCAAAAAAAACCCCAAAAATTGGTTCCCAATTTCTAAACCTATTACTGAAGTCAGTACTGCTCATTTATTCCTTTCACAGATACACAGTACCTCATGTAACTGATAGGGCTGGGTACACAGAGGGAATTTCTCTGCCCTTGAAGGAAATTCATAAGACTTAAGATAACAGGATTGAAATATAGTGGGAGGGGCCTGGGAGATGGCTCAGGGGCACAAGTGCCTGCCTGGCAAGTACGAGGTCCTGAGTTCAATCCCCAGTTCCTCAAAAAAAAAAAGTACAGTAAGTGGAATAGCAGAATTTTTTGGTTTGTTTGGTTTTTCAGAGAGAAAGTCTTGCTGTGTAGTTTAGCCTGACCTTGAACTCTTTGTGTGGCCCAGGCATTTGGCCATAGCCTCCTGAGGGCTTGGAATAAGAAACAGTTAAGCATATATTTCAGTGATAAAGGTATAGCAAGGATTTGCCTTGTTTCCTGGAAGCAAAGATTTTTGACCTGGGTTCTGAAAGATAAGGAGTTGACAGTGCCAAACAAAGAGGAAAGTGAGGGGTGAGGTCTGAAGATGGCCGAGTGCAGGTGGTGAAGCAGAACCTTGCTTGAGGTTTGCCCTGTCTGCAGCAGACTGACTGGCTGTGGAGGGCCTTACACACCATGGCGAGCATTGATGCTGTCTTGATAATAGTAAGGAGTTGCCCAAGACTTCATGCAAAGGACCTGGCTAGAGTTGTGTTGTAGATAGGGTATGGTCACAGTCGTGTGAGGCATGGATTTGAGGAAGGTAAGAACGAACATGGAGATTATTTCAATAGTTCCTAAAATAGTAGCCAGAATGAAGGAAAGAGCAAATTCAAGAGATGTTTTGAATTCAGAATTTGCAGGTTACACTGGAATACAAAACACTGAGCAAGGAAGCAATCTGCATTCACCTTTTGGTCTTAGAAAATTTCTGAAGAGTAATTAAATGCTAACTGGATGGAATGAGGGTAAGTAAGTCCCCGATACATTTTTTTTTTTTTCTTAGAAGTTATTTATGTTCAATGCTTAAAAGTCTGAATACACAAACATTCTGCCGGTACATAGAAGTACTGGTGGTCAATATAGTGCATTAGAGCTATATACAATACACAATTTAATATAAAAATCTTTCTACACTATATAGAGTTCTATGAAGCTGTTAATGACATCAAACACTAAGCACTTTAAGACACCATCTTTTTCTGCTGCCACATTAGGAACATCAATGGACAGTCCATTTCAACTTACAGCCTCCATCCATTTTCTAGTATGAAATTATTTTTCTACATGTGCAATAAAGTTTATCTACACAGTTTCTTTAGATTTTGATCCATAGCAGAAAAGATACTATACATCAGCAGATCCACAGACAAGTTCTGCATTTGGAAGGTACCCAAAAGCAGTTTTTAGACTTCTATTCCTGCTGTGAGGACAGACTGAATTTCAGCAAACACTGGCATGAAGCGTCTAGGAATGTTAACAAGAACAGCTGTAAGGATCTTGCTGCGCTTATGGAATGAAATCCTCCAGAGCCAGAACAGAATGAACAAGGGAAGGGAGAGGTGGCCCAGTGCTGAAGGCATTGGCTGTGCTGGGAGTACAGGCTGAGCCAAGAGGCCTCAAATGGGGACCAGAAGTAAAGCTTTGGACTCATCAGTTAGAGCAGAGATTCCTTCAAACCAAGAACAGCAAAGAATCTTCCCTCAGAGAGTGAGTTAGAAAAAGTAATTTTTATCTGAAAAAGGCAGACTTTGAGGAAGAAATCCTGACCTAACTACAGTCATTTTGTTGCATAAAATGCATTCAGTTCTCTGCCACTGAACTCAGCTGAGTCATGATTTGCCAACAAATTGATGCTTCTGTGAATGTGCTAAAAAGTGACTGCTGCATATAGCTATGTGCACTGCAAGATGCCCATTGTCCCATAGCTTTAGCAAATGTTTATCTTGTTCTTGCAGACTTTGGAGATTACACCTCTGTGGCCTGCTAATGTCAGTAAAATTTTCTTTCATCTGAGCTCCTGGCTGTGGTCAATTTAATTTTTGCTGTACAACAAAGCTGTCTTACCTTTGTTTAGGTTGGAAGAAAGAAAGTTTCCTCCAAGAATATGTGGCCAGCTGGGGAGATAGCTCCGCAGCACAAGCACCTGCCTGACAAGGGTAAGGTCCTGAGTTTAATCACTAGTACCAAAATAATAATAATAATAATAATGATAATGATAATAATAATAATAATACATGGCCAGGAGCCAGTCCTGATGACAGTTTGGAGCCTAAGCTCATGCTACCTTTGTGTCTGAAAAGACCACATTCTATGAGTTTAGTTGGTAGGGCCCTGGTGACTTAAGAGTTATATACAAATCCTTGCTGGAGGAAGCTTCCTAACACCAGCTGTAAAACTTCCGGTAAGGCCGGGTGTGGTGGCGCACGCCAGTAATCCCAGCACTCTGGAGGCTGAGGCAGGAGGATTGGTGTGAGTTCGAGACCAGCCTGGGCTATAAAAGTGAGCTCAAGGCCAGCCTCAACTGCATAGTGAGACCCTGTCTCAAAAAGACAAAAAAAAAAAAAAAAAAAAAAAAAAAAAAAAAAAAAAAAAAAAAACTTCCGGTAAGGCCTGACATGGTGGGTGGGACACACCTAAAATTCCACTACTGAAGAGGCCAAGGCAGAAAGATTGTTGTGAATGTGAGGCCAGATGAACTACATATCAAGACCCTTTCTCAGAACAAAACTACAAAACAAAACTAATGAAAGTGAGCTTCCAGGAAAAAAAAAACAAACAGGATTTTTATAGGAAAAAATAGGAACAACCTGCATAAGCCATCACAAGTAAGAAGTAGAACCCTACCCTCTAAGAATTCAGACCCTGGAATTGTCAGACACAGAATATGAGCATAAAGTGAAATATAAGTTTAAGTTGTCCGACTGGGGATTAGAAGGTCTTTGAAGAGTTATGGTCTGTATCTGGTGTTCCCTTGTCTGTTCAGAGACTCTAGGGAAGCATTCACGGAGGGAAGGTGTCTGTTTCTCTGGAGACCTGCTGGGGTGTCAGGCTGTATGCTTAGAAGAGCTGGGTGTCTAGGTTCTGAGGACTCTTAAGTACTTGTGCATTATACATCTCCATGAGCCTGGAGCTCACTGAGCGTGCCCACTGTGAGTCTAAGGCTTCTATTGGTGTCCTTCTAACAAATCTAGTTTCCCATTTTATGTCATATGGGTGATGTTTGGTGGCACAGTATTATTCCTTCCAAAAATATGTAGTTTGTAGGTTGGGCATAAGACAGTATATGAAATTTTGTTTTGTTTTTTAATAGAATAAGGTCACCATTTACCAAAGATAAAATATGTTGCAGGTTGAGTCTAGCCCAAAAAATTTTGCTATAATAGGACCAGAGGACCTTTCTGTAATGGTGTAATATGAGTGATAAACTTTCAGCTGTCAGGGTCAGGGAGGTAGCTCAGAGGCATAAATACCTGCCTGGCAAGCGTAAGGTCCTAAATTTGATCCCTGGTACCTCAAAAAATAAAAAAAAAATTATACTATCATTAGGTATAGGCATAAACTTTAGAATTAAGGAAGAACTTCAATCTACCAGAAAACTTAGTCCTTTCTTTTTGCTTTTTGCTTTATGGTCCTGGGACCAGACCCTACACATGCTAGGTCAGTGCCCCAAACTGATCTATATCCAGTTCCAGACATACAGGCATTTACAGGGTTAGGATTTTGACTGACTTAAGTCCATTTGTGAGTGTTCAGATGATTTTTGGTGTTCAAATGGTAGTGTTTTTTCACATTTTTAAAAGATTAGATGATGACAAAATGAAACTGGGAGTGGTGGTGCACGCCTGTGATCTAGGCACTCAGGAAGCTGAGGTGGAAGCACTGCTGTGAGTTCAAGGCCAGCCTGACTTGCATAGCAAAACCCTGTCTTGAAAAGACAAAAAGGTTGAATGAATGAATAAATAGTGGCTTTCTGTAGCCTCCATGCTTTTTTTCCGTTTTGATTTTAGTTAACATGGAAATTATATTTAGTTTTTTTTATTTATAACATGGAAATTATAAATAAAGGATACAGTGTAGTTTTTGAATATGTGGGTACCATGTCCAGAGATCAGATCAGGGTAGCCGGCCCTCTATGTGAATTCAGTTGCTTAGCATTTCTTTGTTCTGGTGATATTCAAAATCCTCTCCTAGCTATTTTGAAATACACAATTGTCATCAACCATAGCTATACCATGGTGCTATAGAACATTAGCAGTCGTTGATCCTATCCAAGTGCTCAGCCATATCTGTTAACCATCCTCTCTCTGTCCCCTACTTCCACCCTTCTTAGCTTCTGGTAACCATTTTACTCCCTACTTCTACCTGCATGTTCTTTGCTAGTGTGCATGTGCCAGTGTGGAAGGAGGTGCTCTACACAGAGCTGCCCTGGGGAGCAGGCGAAGGATCAACAGATGTTCAACAGTATGATAATATTATAAATAAATAGAGGGAGCAATAGCAGCTTCTTAGGGAAATCTACAGTAATTCCAGCACTCTGTGAAGCTAAGGCAGGAAGATCACAGGTTTGAGTTCAACCTAGGTAATTTAGGGAGACCTGTCTCAAACAAAAGGGGTGGGGAGAGCAGCACTGGGAGTATAGCTCAGTGTGAGAGTTCTGGGTTCAGTCTCCAGTACTGCAAACACAGCAGAAGCCAAAAACACTATATATAAGAGAAAGTTAGATATCATGGTCAAAGTGTACAGAAAGGTGAGGTGGTTTGTACCTGGATTTTATAAGTGACTGAGTGACAATGTAGACAGGTTAGTGTCTTTGAAAACAGAGACACTTCTGGAGACAGGAGGCAAAGCATACCATACAGAGCCTGGGCATGGCTGGGGAGCAACTCAGAGGCTGGAGTGAGAGGAGGCACACGCTACCACCTCTCTGGGCATTTCTGCAGGACAGGGTTGACAGATTGGGTAGTGTAATTCCAGTGGGCTTTGGAACACAGGGGCTCTTTGCAGGTGACTGGCATCTGTCCTTGAGTCCTAGGCCAAGGGAAGTTCTGTTGTGGTGTGCAAGTTAGATTAAGGAGGTGAGTGGGTTACAGAGTTGGTGTGATTGGTGTGTACATAGGTGGTGAGCTTGTTATGTAGGAATTAGCTAGCCCTGGCAGGACAGTGTTCTCAGCCGTAAAAGATGTCCAGACATAACATACAGAAAACAAAGACCCTAAATTGGGTATGGTGGCTCATGCCTGTAGTCCCAGAATGCTGTGCGGCTGAGGAAAATTGCAAATTCAAGTTTATCCAGGTCAGTTTAGCAATTTAAATCTTGTCTCAAAATAAAAAATATCAGCTGGATATGATAGGGTGTGTAATCCCAGCACTCAGGGATTGCCATGAGTCTGAGGCCAGCCAGGGTTACATAGTGAGTGAATGATCAGCCTGAACTACCTAGTGAGATCCTGTTTCAACAAAAATAAAACAAAAATTTAAAAGTAAAAATATAAGAAGAATTTGAATTGTAGCTAACTGTAAATGTCCTGGGTTCAGTCTCCAGTAAAACACACACACACACACACACACACACACACACACACACACACACACACACATATCCTTGGATGGTGGTTCTTCCATAAGGTTATATATTGACCAGTGATGTCTTTGTCTTAGTTTGCAGAGTGTACTGATGTCAGCAGAGAAGAAATGGTGTCCTGATGGATTTCTCAGAACATAGCCCCATCATTAAACAGTGCATGACTATATGAATGTGAACAGACAGTACAACCTGCACCATTAATACTGCACTGTATTTAATATCAAATCTGCTTATTGACAAGCATGTGGTCTTTCCTACAGTTGTTCATCTTCGTCTTCATCCCTTCTTCCTCTTCCCTTTCCCCTTCTCCTCCTCCTCCCTCTCCTCTTCCTCCTCCTTCTCCTCCTCCCTCTCTTCCTCCTCCCTGTCTTCCTTCTCCTCCTCCTTCTCTTCTTCCTTCTCCTCCTCCCTCTCCTCCTCCTCCCTCTCCTCCTCCCTCTCCTCCTCCTCCTCCTTCTCTTCCTCCTTCTCCTCCTTTTCCTCCTTGTTTGGCATAGGGTTTCACTACACAGCTGAGACTCGTAGTGATCCTCCTGTTTCAGTCTCCCCAGCTGTGGGATTACAGGCATGCGCCGCCACACCTGGACTCATTTAGTCTTCTTGACTGTAAGGTTTCTCTGTGTTAGAGTTCTTCTGTTCCTCTTAATAACTACTACTTTTGTCTGAGTGGCTCTTCTATTTTCTGAATTTAGTTATTCACAATACATTCCTTTTTATTATAAACATGATTATCAAATTATATTTTCTGATTCACCTGACATGTTAAAGTAAAATTACTCATTGTTTGCAGAATTTATTTGCTATTAATTAGTTTTTTAAAAATTTATATAAAAATAGCCAATAAGCACATGAAAAGATGATTAAAAACCACTGATTACTAAAGAAATGTGAATCAAATGAGATACCATCTTATACCCATTAGGATAGCTATCATAAAAACAAATATGAATGAAAACCTGAAGCAGAAAATCCTGTTGGGGAGCATGTGGAGAAGTGTGTACCACTGGTACGACTAGAAGAGGGCACCGCTGTGGAGAATATAGTATCACGGTCCTCCCAAAGTTAAAAGTATAATTATGATGTAATCCAACAATTCCACATCTGAGTATACACTTACTTACTTTCTTTCTTTCTTTCTTTCTTTCTTTCTTTCTTTCTTTCTTTCTTTCTTTCTTTCTTTCTTTCTTTCTTTATTGTCTTTTTGAGACAGGGTCTCACTATGCAGTTGAGGCTGGCCTTGAGCTCACTTTTGTAGCCCTGGGCTGGTCTCGAACTCGCACCAATCCTCCTGCCTCAGCCTCCCGAGTGCTGGGATTACAGATGTGCACCTGGCCTGAGTATACACTTTGAATATTGAAAACAAAATCTGTCATTTCCTTCCCTCCCACCCTTCTACTCTATCTCTCTCTCTCCCCCCTTCCTTCCTGTCTCTTCTCTTTCCTTTCTTCTCCTTCCTTGCTCTCTTCTCACCTTCCTTTCTCTCCTTTCCTTCCTGTCTCTCCCTTCCTCTCCCTCAGTTTCTGTCTCTGTCCCTGTCCGTCTGTCTCTCACTCACTCTAACCCTGTCATACAGTAAAGCCTGTGATACTTAAAGACTAGTGTTCCCATTTTTGCGCCTGGTGGTGGTTTGAGATTTATGTGAATGGGGGCAGGGTGTGCGCTATCGCTATGATTTTCCTCCCTTTCCTTTCTCTTTGTGGACCGAAGAGCTCGAAATCTCCAACGCAGGCAGTAACAGCAGCTAAAAGAAAGCTGCTCCCTCTAGTGGAAAAAAAGGAGCGTGGTTGCAAAAGAATCCCCAAACACTTGGGGATTTCAGTACTTTTACCAACACCACACACTTAAAAGGAAATTAGATTCACAGGTTCTTTGAATAGAGAAGGAAATGGCATTTTAAAAAAATATTATGGACAGCTCAGCCTGCCCTGGGGCGGTGCTGGCGCAGCATGAGGTGCTGGGGATCTAATTGTTGTCCCTGCAGTTGCCTAATCTTTCCTAAGCAGGTGTTTTAGACTGCTGAGCCATCTCACTGGCCCCAGAAATGGCATTTTCTCTTGTCTACTAATTCTGCTCTGCTTTGAATATATTTTTCCACGAGATCAGGCCAGGCATGGTGGTGCATGCCTGTAATCCCAGTACTTGGAAGTCTGAGGGAGGAAGATTGTTGTGAGTTCGAGATCAGACTGGGCTGCCTAGTACATCCTTGACTGAAAAAAACAAAACAAGATAAAACCAAACAAAAAACCAAACAAAAGGTGATGGTGTGAGTACTGGCTGGCACATGTAAATGTTGCTTCCCAAACCTTGACTGTGCTATGGAGGTAACTCTGTCCAATTTGTGGCCAGGGTACTTCTGCAACCCTAAATTATAGCTTCCTCAGGTTCTTATTTACTAAGGTTGTTACAGCAGAAATAGGGATTTACTCATGATTAGATTATCTCTTACTATGACTTTTTTTTGTGGGACCGGGGTTCAAACTCACGACCTTGCACTTGCCCAGCAGGCACTTGTGCCTCGGAGCCATCTCCCCAGCTACTTACTATGACTTTTAAAATTTATTTTTGTTTTGCTTATTTGATACAGGGTCTTACTATGTAGCTCAGACTCAGTGATCCTCCTGTCTTGGAGGATCACTATGCTAGGATTACAGGCATGTGCTACCACGCCATTTCTGGGACTAGTACAGCACTCAGTACTGGGTATTGAACTCAGGACCTTGCTCTTGCCAGACAGACGCTTATGCCACTGAGCTATCTCTCCAACCCCTCTTACTGTGATTTAGAAGCTTGGGAGTTCATTAATTTTTAAAAATTATCTCTTGTTTTCTAGAAACAGTTTAGGAATTAGCAGTATTTTTCTGGCCACATTATGACATCAGTGTGACTTTGCTCTTTTTCCAAGGTCAGATAATCCTGACAGTGTTCTTCCTCCACGCATATTTTTTTT
Source organism: Myocastor coypus (assembly GCA_004027025.1). Taxonomy (NCBI): domain Eukaryota; kingdom Metazoa; phylum Chordata; class Mammalia; order Rodentia; family Myocastoridae; genus Myocastor; species Myocastor coypus. Next base: position 21,621 of record PVJA010015466.1, on the reverse strand, counting down.
TTTTATCATTTCTACTCAAAAGAAATTCAAACCAAAATCATTTGAAGTCTTGCATAGAGAATTCCCCAGTTTTAATTTGCAGGGCCCAGGCTTTGATCACTATGTGGTGGCAAATGTTTGCATTTTTTTTTCCAGGAGTGGGGATCGAACTCAGGCCCTTGTTCTTGCCAGGCAAGTGCCTATTCTACTGAGCTCTTTCCCTGACCCCATTACTTACAGTTTTTGTTTTTATATTTTCTTTCTTTCTCTTTGCCTCCAGGATAGCTATTCATTCAATGCTTTGGACATCTAAAATGCTTTTCTTGTTCTTTATTTTGTATCTTTTTGAGCCAGGGTCTTGCTCTACAGTTCAGGCTGGCCTTGAGCTTACTTTGTAGCCCAGAGTGGTCTTGAACTCATAATGATTCTCCTGCCTCAGCTTCCTCAATGTTGGGATTAAAATGCTTTTTTTTAATGTGTGTGTTTAGTATAGGGTCTTATTATGCGGATTGGACTTGTGGTGATCTTCCTGCTTTCAGCCTCCTCAGTGCTGGGATTACAAGCATATGCCACCACACTGGGACTAGGAGGCTTAGCATGTCTGGGGGCAGGGCCAGTGTGACATGCAGGACCAGGGATAGAACCCTGGCCCCTGCACTTGCCAAAGCAGGAGCTTAGTCCAGTGAGCTATCTCTCTGGCTCTTTAAATTATTTTTAAACCTTATTTTTTTTTATGTTTTTCTTGTTTCATAACCTTTATTTGCTTATTCACTCATTTTTATGGCTGGCTCAGCCCGCGCCCTGAGGGCAGGGCTGGCGCAGCATGTGGTGCCGGGGATCGATCCGCGGTCCCTGAAGCCTCCCAAGCTTTCCCAAGTAGGCGCTTTAGACCACTGAGCCATTCCGCTGGGCCCCATAAACCTTATTTTTTTCTTATAACATGTTTTTCAATACAGTAATTCATATATGATGTTGAACTGACTTTTATCTGTGTGCTTCTTTGTTTGATTCCTAGGATTTGCTTTGTATTTCCATTACTGCTGCTGTGCCGATGGGTGCATTTATCTGTCACAGCTCAATGGCACCATTCCTTATTTATGTCATAATTCTTTGTTCCTGTAGAACCTTACAACTTGCAAAGGAATTTCACACACAGAGCCTGCCCCCCCAAAATATAAACAACTTCAGGAAGAGAAAAACTTGTACAAATATTTTAACGCTAAATTTACTAAGACATCATGAGATTAAGACTTTTGACCTCTGCAATTATAAGAGGTGCCCAAAGTGGTAGCCACTGGCTTCCAGGTATTTACTAGAATGGTGAGCTGCTGCTTGGGAGGCCTTGGTCCCTGAGATTGTTGCACATGCATTTCAGCTTTTTCTCTAAGAGTCACAGTGTCGTGGTCTCCTGTGATGCAGAACATCCTGTAGGGTCCCCCACAGGTAAAGGTCTTCAGGTATTAAATTGGGAGACCATGCACCTTGTACAAGTTTTTATTTTTCTGAAGTGTGTGAACATTGACAGATTCTATATTATCTAACTGTTCACTCATATAAAAATATTTCAGTATTTGCTCTTAGCAGCAGATGCTGTGCTGGACTATGGGAATATAAGGAAATCACAGGCTCAAAGGGAGGCACGAAAGACAGCAGGTACAAGCGTGGAAGCAAGCTTCTGATGATGGCTTCCCTTTTAAATGATTAGGACTGAGAATGTCAGTATACTGAATAGTGATGTATCCTGGAATCTGTTTAACTTGACACTTTTATAGTGTTTGTGTGTGTGTATGTGTGTGTAAAAGTGATACTTTGCCTGGCACTTTGGCTTATAAAGTAATACTTTGAGAGCATGGGCAGAACCTAATCTCTCAAGGGTAAGTGCACAAACAGGAGGGTCTCACCATTAAACCCGAAGCCCACAGTCGTGACCCTGATGAATTCAAGGCTCAGACAAATAAGGGAGTCCAGTCTGGTCAGTCTATTGTATTGTCTTTCCACATGTAGAACATTCTAGTAATGCTGGGCAAATGAAGGATTCCTGAAAGAGCACAGGCATTTTCCCCTTTGTTCATTTTCATGCTGTAACGAACACATAAGAGATGATTTTAGCATCTCTCCCAAGTGGGAGTCTGATGGCCCAAGTGTTACGTCATAGAGAAGAACATCAGTGGGGCCCATGCAACCAAGATTAATCACATCAGAGCTAGAGCTGCTGACTATTAACATAATTTTTCCTTCACATCACTTCTCTTGAAATTGGGTGGAAATCCCCCAAAGGATTGCTCAATTTTGCATCTACAAAAAGTGAGCAAAAATGGTATTCTGGGCAGTATTTGAACTCTATAACTCCTTGGCCAGTTATGCTTGCACATGCCTGTAATCCAGCCTCCAGCACTCTGGGAGTCTGAACCAGAAGGTTTGGAAGTTTGAGCCCAGCCTAGGCAACTTAGAAATTTATTAAAACCTTGGCTCAATGGGGCCTGGGAGATAGCTCTGTGGCACAAGTGCCTGCCTGGCAAATGCAAGGTCATGAGTTCGAGCCCTGGTCCCAAGCAAAAGAAGTATGCTTAGCATTCTTAAATACACATTTTTGAGCTGGGAACATAGCTCAGTAGAATAAGTGCTTGCCTCTCAAGCACAAGGGCCTCAGTTCAATCCCTGGTTCTGCCAAAAAAAACAAAACAAAACAAAAAAAGTTGGCTCAAAATTTAAAAAAACAATGGCCAAGTGTGGTGGTGCATGCCTGTAATCCCAGTACTTGGAAGGCCGAGGCAGAAGGATTCGTGTGAGTTCAAGAATAGCCTGTGTTACAAAAGTGAGCTCAAGGCCAACCTGAACTGCATAGAGAGACCCTGTCTCAAAAAAAAAAAAAAAAAAAAAAAAAAAAAAAAAAAAAAAAAAAAAAAAATGAGAGGGAGGATTGGGGACATAGTTTAGTGGGAAGGTCCAAGGTCTCAGTAGTGTGGCATGCATGCGTGTGCATGTGTGCGCACGCACGCGCACACACACACACACACACACACAAAGTATGTATTTGAGTTGTCACATCAATCTATTTTGGTTTTTTTTTAATTTTTTATTTTATTTATTATTATTTTTTTCTCATTTCAGAACCTTTGTTTGTTTATTCACTCATTTTTATGGCCGGCTCAGCCCACCCCGAGGGCAGGGCTGGCACAGCATGTGGTGCTGGGGATCGAACTGCGGTCCTTGAAGCCACCCAAGCTTCTCCAAGCAGGCACTTTAGACCACTGAGCCATCCCACTGGGCCCCAATCTATTTTGTTTTGAACTTCCCTTTATATACTTTAAGCAAGTCCTAATTATTAGGAAAGTATAATCCAATTAAAAAGGAAACCAAGAATACAACTGCCTCACCTTGACAAAAGCCCTTCTGTTTGGGAGGTGTCTTGAAGTGAACTTTATTCTAACTTAGAGGTGATTTGGAATGAATTAGCCCTGTGTGTCTCACAAAAATGAGGGGTGGGAGGTGGGAGGACACTGTGACTGCCTTCCAAACCCTATTTCTAAAACTTCATTTTTTTCTCTTACTGTAAAGGAGAAAAGGCTGAATTTGGCATTTAAGAATAAAAAAATTCTTAACTTATAAGCTACTTAATTATAATTATATGTAGAAGCCTGCAAAGGCAAAATTTTAACACCGTGCTGCTTCTGAACTTTTAAACAGCTGCAGCAAATTACTTACATCAGAAAATACCCAAAGAAGTCACTCAATTGCCTTTTCCTGGCTAAGGAAACACACCCTATTCCTCCTTTGCCCTGGAGGAAGAATATAATTGTGCTCTGTCTTCCTGTAGTGGCTTGGATGTGTCCTCCAAAATTTATGTGTTAAAATTCAAAAATTCCCGATGATGATATTGGGAAGTAGAGACTTAAGTGAGGTCTCGAAGGTGAGTGCCCCTTGGTAGTGTTAGTGGTAGAAGAAGGAGAAGAGGAGGGGAGGAGGAAGAAGGGCTCAAGTAGTGCTCTTACTCTGTTTCATCATGTGATGCCTTCAGCTGTGTCGTGATACAGCAGGGGGGCCTTTGCCAGATGCAGGCCAGATGCTGACACCATGCTCTAGAACTTACTCTGAAAATCTGTGAGCCAATAAACTTCTATTCTTCATGAGTTACTTGGCCTTGGATAGTTTACTTTTTTAAATTTGTGTTTAAGACAGGTTCTACAAGGTCTCATATTTAAATTGAACTCATAGTGATTCTCCTGTTTTCGGCCTTCCAAGTGCTGGGATTACAGGTACACATCACCATGCCCAGTCTCAGTCGAAAGTCTCGGTGTGCCCCGGAGGGGTTGACCAGGGATTGAATGACAGACCCTGAGCTCTAAGTAGGCACTTTAGTCTGCTGAGCTATCTGGCTGGCCTGGTCTTGATATTTTCTTATAGCAACAGACAATGGGTTAAGATAACCCCACCCTTCTTCTGGTTTCTTTCATGTGCATAGCTTTAAGGAAAAAGTCGAAATTTTGTAGAAACTCAGGAAACCACCTACAGTTTTTTTTCTTTTTGAGACAAGGTCTCACTATGTAGTTCAGACTGACCTTGAGCCACTGTGCAGTCTCCTGCCTCAGACTCTCAAGTGCTGGGATTATAGGCAGGTATCACTAAGCCTGGCTGTAGATTTGTTCAATTTTTCATTTTTATTAATACACATCTGTAGTACTGTGTCTCCATTCCTTGTGTGTAGTTGGCACACATACTTAATACATCTAAATTCCCTTTTTCTTCCCTTTCCCTTTTTACTGTGTCCTCATGCATTCTCATTTAAGAAAGATCTATCCCTCTATTTCCTTTTATCTTTTAGAATTTTTTAGGAGCCTTTTTTTTTTTTTTTTTTTTTTTTTTTTTTTTTTTTTTTTTTTTTTTTTTTTTTTTTTTTTTTTTTTTTTTTTTTTTTTTTTTTTTTTTTTTTTTTTTTTTTTTTTTTTTTTTGACTTTTTGAGACAGGGTCTCGCTATGCAGTTCAGGCTGGCATTGAGCTCACTTTTGTAGCCCATCCTGGTCTGGAACTCAGACTGATCCTCCTGTCTCAGCCTCCCAAGTGCTGGGATTACAGGTGTGAGCTACCATACCCAGCTTAGGAGCCTTTTAAAAGAGCAGGTTCTAAAAGCCTGATACCTGAGCCCATTGGCTGGAATGAATTAGCATAGCACAGTTCTAGACTTGGCAACAGGAGAGGCCGGGAGCTGCAGCTTCCTGCCATAGAATTAGCACAGTGGCTGGAGCAGAACCAGTGTGCTGTTCTCTATGCAGTGAGGCAAGGAGGGGAAGTGCACAGCCCTGCCCCTGTCAGGTGGCCAGGACTGGGGCTGGCTCCAGTTTTCTTGGAGACTTGTCTGCTGGAGCAGTGGCTTCCTCCAGAGAGCTGCCATCTTGAGAACTGGCTGACACAAACAGTGATACATTGAGTGTCCTCTCATGGAAAGTCCCTCAGACTTTCTCAGTATGTCTGGGACACCAGCTTCCAGAGTGACCCTTCCAGGAAGAAGCAGTCTGAGGCATCCTTCAGCCTTAAATGCCAAGTAGGCCAGAGCTTCTTTATGGACACGCGTGCTCACCCAGGGCTCTTGCAGTCCTAAGAGGGAAATGGGGTCGGGGAAGATTATGGCTTGGGGGATACCACTGTTCACACTATGGTTTCCTAAGCAGCGATTTTACTATGTAAGGGCAAGTTAAAGAAGAGACTCGATTCTCCTTGGTAAATGAAGGAATAAATGTTCCCTGGTTCCTTTTCTTAGAGCACTCACTTTAGAAAAAAATTAACTTTAGCTAGGTATGGCGGTGCACAGCTGTAATCCTAGCACTCAGGAGGCTGAGGCAGAAGGATGCTGTGAATTTTTTCTTATTTTAAATTTTTATTTATTTTATTTTTTTTTTTTAATTTAGATGCTGTGAATTAAAGACCAGCCTGAACTATGTAGGGAGACCCTGTCCCAAAAAGACAAAAAATAAAATAAAACAAAGTGTTTACTATATTTATTTTTTAGTTTTTAGTATTTTTGAGGCAGGGTCTCCCTATGTAGTTCAGGCTGGCCTTGATCTCACTTTGTAGCCCTGGCTGGCCTTGAACTCACAAGGATCCTCCTGCCTTAGCCTCCTGAGTGCTGGGATTACAGGTATGTGCTACCACTTCCCACTAGAAAACCTTTGCTTTAGAAAACTTATAAGTGCTTTCTCATCTCATAGCAATACACAAAATCCTGGGCTGGTGAGACAGCTCAGCAGACTAAAGTAGCTGCTTAGGCAAACACAGGGACCACAGTTAGATCCCAGCATGACATGCTGCCCCACCCGCAGGGCAGGCTGAGCTGGCCACAGAGTCCAGGTGTAGTGGTATACACCTATAATCCCATCACTGGGGAGGCTGAAAGCAGGAGGATCACTGTAAGTCTGAACTGCATAGTGAAACCCTATAACAACCAAATACATTTTTAAAAAAATACACAGAATCCTTTTGAAAGTTTCATGAGCCTTTGCTTCATGTGCCATTGGTTAACAGTGAGGATATGAGCAGGGTGAGAAAAGCCTCATCTGTTGGCTGTAGGTCACAATGACAGTATGACAGGTTTCTTAGAATTGTCATCTTAGAGAAAGTAAGAGATTGGAAAGTAGAAGGCTTGAGACCTACACAATGGAGCTGAAATGAAAAAGCAATTCTAGTTAGCTGACCATGGTGGCGTACACCTGTGCTCCCAGCACTCAGGAGGCTGAGGCAGGAGTTTGAGACCATTCTGGGCCACAAGGTGAGCTCAGTGCCAACCCATACTGCCCAGAAAGACTTATCTCAAAAGGACAAAATAATAAAATAAAATAAAAAGTGATTCGAAAGCAAGGGGTATAGCTCAATGGTATGGGGCCTGCCTAACATGTAGAAGGTTCTGGATTCAATTCCCAGCACCACAGAAAACAAAACAAAACAAATAAATTGATTACTATTTTACTCTACTACTTTATTTTACTATAAATTAACTCCATTACTGAGGTATGATGGCTGACAGGTTTTAAATTCAATCCCTCCCACTTTCCCTTCTGCCCCACAGCCGGGTAAGCTCAAAAAAGATCCCATGTATCTCCTCCTTTGGCAGCAGAGGGAAATTCACAACTTACCAGTCTCAGCCCTTCCAAAAGAACTTTCACTCCAGCCCCCATTTGACCACCATAAAAACCTCAAGCGATTGTCATGTATGCAAGTGTATGCACGCACACAGTTGCCCAATCATATGTCTTTGTAGAAGAAAATACTAGAATTTCCAGCTTAAAAAAAAGCTTATATCTTAACTTTTGAATTGACTTAGTTCATCATCTCATATGATAAACTGTCAATAAATGGTTATTCCATTTATCCATCCCCTTCTGATGACCTGCTCACTCTAGTGATTGGAATAAAAACTAGTATGGTTTCTTCAATGGTAATTTAAAATTTTTTCTTTTTACTTATTTATTTATTGGCTAAAGAGTCTCGCTACACAATTCAGACTTGTAGTGATCCTCCTGTCTCAGCCTTCCCAGCCCTGGGATTACAGGTGTGTGCCACCACACTGGGTTTCGGGGTTGGCACGCAGTACCAATGTTCAAACTCAGGTCTTTGCTCTTGCCAGGCAGGCACTTAGACTTCTGAGCTCCCTAGCCTTTCAGGGGTAATTTAAAACCAAGCAAAGCAAAGCAAAACAAACAAACAAAACGATGTACATTGGTTGTCATAACTGCATACAGTAGGCTTACATTTTACTTTAACCACTAAAGATGTGCTTTCCCTGGTGTTATTATTTTAAACAGGAAAAGTCTACTATCTCACTATCTGTATCAGGGCTGTCTGTTTCTTATTAAAAATGTCTGTCCTTAAGTGGTTTCTTCCACCATTCACCCTGTTTGTCTCACTGGCCACTCCCTCTGACCTCCTCCAAAATACACCACTCCCCTGAGTTCCCTATGCCTCCACCGCCCTGTCCTTCTCTGCCATCACCCTCCCTCACCTGGGCATTGTTTCCCAGTTAAAATCCAGTCTCCCTCCAGTGGCCTGAATAGTCTTAGAAACATAAATCAGAGTACAGCATTCTACTTAAACCCCTTCTTAGCATTTGGATCAATTGTCGTTATTTTCCAGTATTAGTTTTTTTGTCATAATACAAAATACGTGAGCGATTATATTACATGGAGAAAAGCTAGGTTTTGTTGTGGTCCTGTGGGTTCCAGCCTGAGACTGGGTGCATCATGGCACAGTGGGGATGTGGGTGAAGCAGCAGCTCACCTTGTGAGGAAGCTGAGCAAGAGAGCAAGAGAAAGACATCAGTGTCCCACAGGGGTTTTTCTTTCCCAGGATTAAGGATTGAACCTAGGCCTTCACTCTGAGCTGCATCCTATTTTAATGCGAGATGAGATCTTGCTAAACTGCCAAGATTCTCAGCTTCAGCTTGAACTTGGGATCCTCCTGTCTCAGCCTTCTGGAATGCTGGGAATACAGGCAGGTGCCCCTATGCCTGGCTGCAGTCTCCTTTGAGGGCACACTCTCAGCAATTATAGATTTTCTACCCCCTAAAGCTTCCACTGCCTTCCAGCGTGGCCCCCCGCAGGCCCCCCCTTTATCACAGGGAACACAAATCCTACTATGTCCTGAGTTCACAGAGCCACTGACCATACCCCACCACCTCTTCTCCCTCATCCACAGACACCTTTGGTTCTGCTGACTCACACTGCCCGACCTGTCCTACCCTCAAGACCCTGCATATCTTCGTTTAACCATCATGTCTTCACAGAGATTACTAATTCTCCACATAAATGCTGGGATTACAGGCATGCCCTCCTAATGATATTCTTAAAAACTATGTAATTCAAATATTAATATCTTTCATCATTAGGATTAATAATCCCAAAACACAAAACCACAAAACTCCAAAATAACTACAAAAATGCAAAAAATGGGATAATTCAATTTCATGAAAGCTTATTCTTTTTTGAGTACTAAGACTCAAACCATGGCTTTGCCTGTGCTGCCTGTGCATGGATACCAAGTGCGCCTCCAGCTCATTCATTCCTCACTTCCCACCTCCACTTTTTCAGATCTGGGAATTGAATCTAGGGCTTTAACATGCTAGGCAAGTACTCTACCCCTGAATTATATCCCTAGACCCCACTTACTCATTTTTAATGCTGTATTTTGGTAAAATTATTAACTTTGTTTCACCATAACTATAAGCTTGCTTTGGTTCAGATATGGGTTGTTTTTCAAAGGTGCTGGTCCCTCATGTGGCGATGTTGAGGAGGTGGAAGCTTTGAGAGTTGGGATTCCATGGAAATGTTTAGATCATGAAGGCCCTGACCTTGGAAAGGATGGATCAACTTAAAACTCAGAAGCTGGTGGTTGCAATGTGAGGCCAGTCCATAGCTTAGCACCTTCTGCATAGGTCTGGCTCCCTTTACTCCTCTGCTTGCACTCCCTAGTCACTAGAATCATGAGACAAACCTCTTTCTAAGTTTCCAGCCTCAGGTATTTTGTTATGATAACACATAGTGGAGGGTAATAAGGTTTATAAACTCTAAAAATTCTTTCAAAAACACAAAACTCAGAAAGTTTCAATTGTAAAATTTTAATATTTAGTTTTTGTTTTGAACAGTGAACATTATAGATTTATCACCATATTCATCCTTTTTTTTCAAAGTAAGTTTGTAAATTTCTTTCTCTTCTTGACAAGCTAGAAAGTATCCTTCATACAATGAAGACTCAAACTGCATCTTATCATCATGTCCTGGAACACTTCTCTGAAAAAATATCATGTCACTTTTTGTGTCATTGATATTATCAGGAGGACAGATTTCCTAGAGAGAAAAAAAAAATTACCTAATTTTTAAAGGACACAAACAATCTGAATACATGCATCTCATTTACAGGCATATTACTGTACAGAACTAGTTGCTTTATAAGAGTTAAGAAAAATAATCTATAACTATAGGAGTACTGATCGATTCTTAATTAATAATTTTCTATTCTCCCAGTCTACCCTGATATTATCCATCATGCAATGCACATCCAGATCCAGTCTTTTCGTTTCCCTTCATCAGATAGCTTCCTTCTTTCCTCTCCAATTCATGAGAGTCCACTCTGTTCAAGAAGAAGTGGAGTTCTGGCCAAGACCACAGCCTCTTGGGTAATGTCAGCTACTGCCTTATCTGACCATTCACAGCACAAGATGTTGATGATCCTCTCCCATAATCTAGGCAGCTCTAGTTCTTGAGTGAACTGTAGGAGAGGCCAGAAATGCTAAGAATTTCAGCTTCTTTCAGTGGAATCTGGAAATAAAACTTAGATTCATGAAAACAAATGGTTCTCCTGGGGCTGGGGCTGAGGGTTGAGGGTTCTGTACAGCCCTGCTATATCGACTCAGTCAGGAGCCCTTGATGGCCTTCTGCCAAGCATGATAGCTCAGAGTAATCTTGAATTTTTGTCCTGATTATAGTCTGTTTGGCTAGGATCTGTCCTGAAAGCCACACACTGACTTCTGTATTATTAAACCAGAGAACACAGTTTTGTCATGAATGGTTTGGTTACTTGACACTATAATCCTGCTAGTCATCTAATTAGTAAGGTCTACAAATTTCCTATTATTTCATTAAGTCTACTTTTTAGGAAAGACTAGAAAATGTGGGAACTGCCCACATTTATGTTAATTATGGAGCCACCTGGCATTTTACATTTAATTTTCACCCCATGAGAGCAAAGATTCCTATTATCCTAATGTCTGATAAATTTCTAGCATTCCACCATCTCCTAAGATGCCTGAAAGACCCCAGGGCAGGGCACTCCTCTAACTTACAGAATTGACAGTTATAACTCATGAGCTCTGTCCTTTACCAACAAGTGCAGCTCCTTGAGTTGATGACAGTGGCATCTACTTCTGAAGCTGTCCACAGTAAACCACAATGTAAGAAAACACTAAGCCACGGGACTCAGCCTGGGACAAAGTCAGGGTGTAATGTATAAATAAGAAGTAACCCTTGACCAAAATGTCATAAGCTCTTGTAATTTTACAGAGAAGATGAAATCTGTCAGATTCAACCTAACATGGAAAGTTATAGGTGAAGCTGAGAGTATGGACAGATAGGGGATCTCTTTAGTCTTAATTCAGTGTTACACTTCAATGGAAGTCAGAAAACATTGGAGTTTTCCTTAGCTGTGGTATTAGCTACTTAAAGCTGAACATAACAAATGCATTTGTGGTAACAATACAAGAGACCTTGAAGAACACTTCAGTTTGGAAAGCCCGACTTTGTGAAACTTAAGTATTCTAAGGATCAAGGATTCTTTATATGAGGAGCGTCCTTTTTTTAAAATTCTAAGTAAGTTGTAGCATTTAAGCCTCTAGTAATTTTATGTTCTCATTCTATAAAAGGGTTACTAAACTTATATAAGCTTCAAGCTGCCCTAAACCTAGATTTCTTTGAATTTCTAGAATGTTCCACATATTCTCTTAACCTGCTTACCACTCACACCAGTCTCTCCCAACTAAGCTTCCAGCCTATCAGATCTACAACAGAGACTTGAAATTGCATCCTCAAGGGTCGGTACAAAAGGGAAAGAGCAAAGAGATCTGTCAGGGGGCTATACATATTGTATTTGCACTATTGCTACTTGGATTACATTTTAAAGTGGCTTTGTTTGGGTCCCTCCCAAGTCTGCCGCCTGACATCTCTACTGAGGTCCTATCCCAACTTTCAGACGTTACTTCTTAACTGGAAAATCCCTGCTCAGAAATTGTCTTCACCACATGGGAGCCTCCTTGCAAGCTTTGTCAGTGTGTAGGCATTCCTCTGGCTGCCTCCACTAGCAACAGAGTTTTCTGGGTCAGTCTATAGCTAGGGTTAATGGTTATTTATCAAATGATAATATAGGAAATAGAAGGTAAAAGAAAAAGGAGTGGCCAGAAATAATTTATACTTAGCTTTGAGATGGCATTATGTTTACAGCCAATCTTGTTAATTTTACTTAATTCATGTTACTAATAACATACATCCAGTGAAAGTTGAAGGATATGTCTAAGACTTAGGCTGAGAACCAAGAACACAACAATTAGGATTAAGATATTAATGTGATTCACAAAGTAACAGGCTTATAGGGCAATTAGCTTTATTCTGTGTAGGAGGACTTATTCTGGAAAGTCACATGCTATTAGATAAATATAGAATTTATAGCCGGGTATGGTGGCGCATGCTTGTGATCTGAGCACTTGAGAGGCTGAGGCAGGAGGATTGATGTGAGTTTGAGACCAGCCTTGGCTACAAAAGTGAGCTCAAGGCTGGCATGAATGACATAGTGAGACCTTGTCTCCAAAAGAGACAAAAAAAAAAAAAGAATATATGTATATATCCTATGTAATTATTTATATGTAGATTAATTATTCAGCAGACTTAGGTTATGGGATAAATGTTATGCTCTTGTCTGCAACAGGCTCAGAAAAATCCTACTACCACAGCAGCTTAAAGCATTTGAAAATTTTTCATAACTGTCCATTTCTATGGTCCTGTGTTTCTTGTTCTTCTCTAGCTAAAGGGCTGAACTACTGAAGCTCTTTAGGGTTTTTAACTATGTTCATTAATTTGACTAAAAACAAAGTAAGGCTCAGTCTTACCTTAAAGGAAATACTTTTGTCCTCACAGGAGAGAGTGTGGTTTCCGTTACATGCCACAGAGATGGCTACTGCCATACCTCTGACACAGCTATCTTTATACACATATATGTTAAACGTAGTAGAAGACACATTTGCTGAAATAAACATTAACAAGTGAGACCACTACTTAGGAGAATTTTTACAAGTCAATATCTGTGGAAATTTAACCAAAGGATATTCCACAATCAACCTGCTATTAATTTCACATTCTGAGATTTGGTTAGACAGCAGAAGGAGACTACACAGTTTGCTGAACATCCTTTAAAACACATTTCAACATGTGCTGCAACATGCATGCAGTGGCCAGGCGTGATGGTATACGCCTGTAATCCTAGCACTTGGGAGGCTGAGGCAGGAGGATGGTTATGAGTTCAAGGCATAGTCAGGCCCTGTCTCGAAAAGGCCAAAAACAATGCATGCAGCAAATTTTTGAGTATGTTACAAATATTGTAAATGTTAAAATACTTTTTTTTTTTTTTTTTTTTTTTTTTTTTTTTTTTTTTTTTTTTGCCTTGTCTTTTTTTGCAGTGTTGGGGATGAAACCTAAGGCCTCATGTATGTATGCTAGTCAGGCTCTCTACTGATGACCTATAACTCCAGCCCTGTCCTTAGTTTTGAATGCTAAATAGAACATTTAAAAGTATAGTTTTTAAAAGCTAGGTATGGTGGCACATGCCTGTAATCCCAACACTCTGGGAGGCTAATTCAGGAGGATTGCAAATTTGAATCTAGCTTGGGCCACTTAGTATGGTATCTGTCTTAAATTTAAAAAATTAAAAATATTTGCTTTTTAAAAAAGGGGCCTCCCGATGATGAAAATATGTAATACCATTGTTAAATTTAAAATAAATAAATAAATAAATATTATGAATTTAAAAAAAAAGAAATAATGGGGATGAAAGCAGAAAAAGGGGGGGGGCTGGCACACAGGTCAGAGTTAAGGCCCTAAGTACGATTCCAGTGCCAGAAATAGAATTCAAGAATTTTTCAAATATGTGCGTTCACTTCTTCAATGCGGCCCCAAACTCTGACATTTGTAGCTCATACCTTATGAGGCAGTGAACTTACTCATTTTCTAAGACATTCTAACTTTTGGGGGAAGACTCATTTTATTTATTTATTTATTTATTTATTTATCTATTTATTTTGTATTATAGCCGGCTCAGCCTGTCCTGGGGGTGGAGCTGGCACAGCATGTGGTGCTGGGGATTGAACCACAGTCCCTGCAGTTGCCTAAGCTTTCCTAAGCAGGTACTTTAGACCGCTGAACCATCTTGCCAGCCCCAAAGACTCACTTTAAGTACTTACATATTTGTTATTAATTGTGAGTCTTAAAATTTTTACAGTATTTTCAGTTGATAAAGAATTCAGCTGGGCTGGGGATATAGCCTAGTGATTTAAGTGCCTGCCTTGTAAGTACAAGGTCCTGAGTTTGATCCCCAGTACCCCCACCACCACCCGTCCCCCAGAAAAAGAAAGAAAGAAAAGTGTAGGCAGTGGGTCCAGGGATATAGCTCAACAGCACAAGTGCCTGCTTGGCAGATGCAAGGTTCTGAGTTTGATTCCTGGTACCAAAAAAGAAAAAAAAAAAAAAAAGTGTAGGCAGTAAACTGGAAGGGGAAGAAGTGAGCTAGTCACCTATGAATGTACACGCACAAACATAGAAAGAACCACACCTGCACAGTCAGAGTCAGGCATTGTCTCAAACACAGGTTGCTTCTCACGGTCAATAAAGAGGACTTGGTTTTCCAAATTTCGTATGATTGACAATTTAGGTACAAGCTTGCCAAAGACATCTGATTCCAGGTTTCCTACAAAAAACATTAAATTTCATTAAAAATAAGTTACTTTCAAAGATATGCAAATAGATATACTACCCGGTTCAGTATTAAGTGGCTATGAATTACAATCTTCTGCTCCAGAAGCAACTATGATCAAGTTGCCTACTGTTTTCTAACCAGCCTCAGTGCTCCTCAGCACTATCCTGCCTCTGAAATGTTCACTTCAAATAGCTTACTTTCTGGCAAGTCTCTTGTCCCTGGTTTTCATAGCTTTTACTCCAGCTCTATGTGTCCTTAGACTTCACTGTCTTCCAGTCTTCTCTCTAGCTCATTGGTCTCCCCTTCCTTCTCTGTACCACTGAACCTCGTGGTTCATTTTTCTTCTGTCTCTTAAATCCCAAACTCGCTTTATTTGTCCATGAGAAAATTCCAAACCTAGCTGCTGATGGTTGCTGGAGACCAATTATACAAACATTCGAGTCAATGACCAACACTGTTTTCCATCACAGCAATCTCTTCTATACTTTCCTTTTCTTTTTTTTTTTTTTTTTTTTTTTGGTGGGACTGGGCTTGAACTCACAGCCTTGCACTTGCCAGGCAAGCACTTATGCCTCGGAGCTATCTCCCTGGCCCCTGTCTATACTTCATAGCTGCAATTTCAAGTCTTCCCCTCTGTGAGACCTCTACATCACTATCTCTATTTTCATTTTCAGCACCTTATTTCTTTCTTTGGTTTTACTGAGACAGGATCTCAAGACTTAGTCCAGGCTGCCTTTGAACTCACCATGGAGCTTGGCCTCAAATGCATGGAAATCCTTCTGCCTCTGCCTCCTGAATGCTGGGATTATAGGCATGTACCACCACACCTGGCTGTCTGAATTAATTTGAATGAGCACATTTTTATAATCAGAAAAGCATGATGCTCTTTGAAATTTAGGCTTCCTCCATGAACCCTAGCTCAGTGTGAAGCCACAGGCTGGCCTCCCTCTTTTATTAGACCAAGTTTCTGGTAAGAATCACTTTACTGTTTCTGTACTATTTATTCCACTACCCTCACACTCTGCCTCTGCCTCCTTTGCTCCATCAAATGCTTTGACAAAGACCACCCACCTCCCCACTGCCAACTCTGATGGATGCTTTCTGGCTCTTGAACTTGAAGACGGCAAGATTGCCATAGAGCCTTTCACCTCATTGGGAAATGGAGAAACATGTAATATTATGATTTGTAATTCTTCCCCTTGGTTAGGCTGCTTATTTTTTTAAACTAACTTTTCATTCTACTGCCTTAACTATAGGTATTCTTTGGAGGTTAGTTAGTCCTTGGCTTTTTTTTTTTTTTTTTTTTTTTTTTTTTTTTTTTTTTTTTTTTTTTTTTTTTTTTTTTTTTTTTTTTTTTTTTTTTTTTTTTTTTTTTTTTTTTTTTTTTTTTTTTTTTTTTTTTTTTTTTTTTTTTTTTTTTTTTTTTTTTTTTTTTTTTTTTTTTTTTTTTTTTTTTTTTTTTTTTTTTTTTTTTTTTTT
>PVJA010015465.1:0-45346 GCA_004027025.1 Myocastor coypus | reverse complement strand
AAAAAAAAAAAAAAAAAAAAAAAAAAAAAAAAAAAAAAAAAAAAAAAAAAAAAAAAAGAAATTCACCAAGTCCACTACTCTGAATATGCACCAGTGCTCTCAAAGGCGCTGCATGTTTTCTTCCATTAATACAGCACCGAACTTAGCAGTCTATATTACAAAGTCCCATAGTAAAAAAGATTCCTGTTTTAGAAAAATCAAAAGAAACAATAATGCCCAAGGCTTATATGTTTAGTGATTCTTTCAGTAATATACTACATAGCTATCCTGTGCTAGGAGAATTTCTGCTAAGGATATAATAGCAAACAACAGCAACATCACAACTGTCCCTGTGTTACTGCTCTCACTGCTCGGATGCATCAGATTTAACACCCAACACTCACAGTTAAAGGGAAGAAGGTTTAGCTCAGTTTGTGGAGGTTTCAGTCCACAACTGGCTGTGGCAAGGCAGGGTGGCACAGGGCAGAGGGGCAATAGTTTGTGGTGGCAGAAGACAGCAAGAGCAACAAGAGATAGAGGACAAGCCTCTTTCTATCCCTATGTCACATCCAGTCCCCAATGAGTAGGGCAGTGCCAATATAAGCTGCAGTTCCAGCAGTAACCCACCCTGCACTCCAGAACCCTTAATTCTAGCATCAATCAATCATATTGTGGATTCAGCCCCCTACAAACAAGCCCCATCTAGAACTATATGTGGCCTTGGGGGCGCACCTGCACACAAGCCATGACAGTCTCTTATGCAGCTCAAGAAAATTAAATAAATCTTCCACCACAAAAATCTTTCACAAAGAAAATTAAAGAATCAAGGGGCAACAGGGTAAAGGGAGAGTTGTAACGTTTCATTATTTTTTGATTAAATACAAAGCAAGAATTTGAGAAAGATGGGAACCAAATCATGCTTTCTGGGAGAATTTCATAAAAAAAAAAAAAAACAGCAGAGGTCCCTAAGAGAATAAGAGAATAACAGAAAGTGACTTTCCTTGTGTTGTGATCAGGTCATATTGTTTTACTGGAGGATCAGAGGATATAGAGGACACTGGTTATAAGATTTTAGTCTGCCATGTAACCTGGCTAATGTCTATATAGGCCACAGGCCAAATCGGACCCACAACATGGTTTATCAAGTTTTTCACATTGTTTTACATGACACTAATGTGTTTCTGTGCTACAAATACTACATTGAGCAGTTGAAAAATAAAGCATAACAAAAATTAAAATATTTACTATGTGACCCTTAACAGAAAATTTCTGTTGGTACCTATTGTATGGAATTTATACTCCATCTTGGTCTGGAATCCCTGTACGAGTCACATGGCCCCGAGTTAAAATTGCTTCACAAGGCATAAGCAGGCATCACTTGGTCTAATTAAGGAGCGTCTTACATGAAATAGCCTACTGAGTCTAACAAGAAAGGGAAAAATCTCAAATTTTACTGAGAATCTAATAAATACATACTATATGGCTAGGAACATGTGTTTAAGTCACAGCAATGTAGTTATGGAAAATTCTTGGTAAAGTTCTTGTGGAGAAAAAATCCTTTGTTACTATGCTATCTCCATGCATACTTATACCCAGGAGAAAAATTTTAAGCTTTTAAAACTCCTCAATCTCTTCCCTTGAAACATAAAAATATAATTTTAAAGACATTGCATCATCTAACTTTGGGCAGTTATAAAGAATATATAGGCAAATGTGATAAAGAAGAAGAGAATAAAAATATATAATTGTTTCAAAGGGGGCCAAAACTGGTCAAGCCATTTCAGTTAAATGCTAGGTACCACCAGACACCCCCCCACCGGGAGATGCAAGCTACTGCATGCTCCACATACAGTCTGCCAGTTCTTCCCATGAAACTTTGAGAGAGCATTTGGGACTCCTCAAACAACTAAATTTTATAGAAGTGAAAATTCTCAGAATATTCAATCTCACTGCTTCATTCCACACATGTTTATACTTGACTCCTGACTCATGCTTTTAATATTTAAAGATACATTCACCAATTATATGATGACTGATAAAATCACAATACACCTGACTACCTCATCATAATGTAACCAAACAGAGTGACACAAGATAACTGATAAGCACACTCCTCCAAAATCTAATTTTTTAAAAGATGCAAAGATAGGGCTGGCCAGATAGTTCAGTAGATTAAAGCACATGTCCATGCAGATACGGGACGGGGGTTCCATCCCGGGAGTACCACATCAGCTCTGCCCCTGGGGAACATAAGGCAGGGCATGGTGGTGCATGCCTGTATAATCTTAACCTTGGGAGGCTGATAGCAGGAGAATGACTAAGAGTCCAATCTGTGAGGTGAGACCCTGTATTACACACATCAAAAAAAGATGCAAAGATAAGAAGTAATATATTAATCATATAATTACTAACCACAAAATTATAGCTTGTTGAATCTTTCTTTTTTTTTTTTTGTTTTGAGACACTGTCTCACTACATAGCCCAGGCCAGTCTTATACTGTTACATATCTTACGCTGGTTGCAAGCTCAGTATCTTTGTGCCTCAGCTTCCCAGGTGCTGGGATTCCAAGCATGCACCATTGTGCTTTGTCTAACTTTTGCTTTTTAAAGAAATATAAATCCAAACAGGTGAAGTGGTGCATATCTGTAATCTCAGCACTCTGGGAGGCTGAGGAAAGAGATCACAAGTTTGAGCTCCATGTGGGAAACCTAAGAGATTTAGCAAGATCCTATCTCAAAATAAAAATAAATAAATAAAAATAAGCCTAGGGATGTGGCTCAGTTTAAAGGCCCTGTGCACAAACCTTGGCAACCAAAGTGAAAGCTAGGGAAAAAACCTAATTCTTGCTTCTATCAGTCATCACAAACTTCTTTTAGTATTTTTTTCCTACTACATTTATTTTAAATTGAACCAAACCTATGTAGAAATGGGACCTATTTCAGGAAAATAGTACAAAAAGCCAGCAAATTACAGGAACTCACAACATTAGCTTCTAAGATATGAGAAGGTAAATCTCCCCAACATTTAGTAATTTAAGGGGAACATTTCAAGTAAAGATATCAAAAAAAAGAATATCACAATCAGGATGCCAGAAGACTCTTCTCATTTTAAAATATATCCCTCCCCAAAGACTCCTCAGTATTGGAAAATACTTGCAAGATTTTTTACGAACATCTGAAATAACATGTCTGCCTTACAGCATACTACTCAAGGAATTCTGAGCAAAACATAAGAATCAGAACAATGTATCAGTAACAGAGAAGACCTAAATCTAACAACAATGTGCTTTTCCCTAAGTACAATAAGCCTTGTATTCTCAAGAAGAACACTGTAATGATAGGAGCAAAATTCATGAAGTGTGGGCCGAGTAATACTAATTCAACAATAGTAATACTAACTCAAATCAGTCTGTGTTGTTTTTCTTTGCTACAAAGTGGGACACGGGAGAGTGTATTTTGCTATGAAGTTAGAAACTAACATGAAAAATCTAAATGTGCGAGCATGACATGAGGCCTCAAGGCGCTACTCAGAACCTGGATATCACAGCACTTATCCTTGTGTCTAAGGCACACAATTGTACAAGTATACTGTAACTTACAAAAAACTTTGTGTGTGTGGAGTGTAGAAAGGAGTATGGAAACCAAACAAGTTTAAAAATGAATAAACTTGAAATATCAACACTTGCTCCTTATGCAGTAGTTCTCAACATAATGCTATGACCCTGCAATACAGTTCATCTTGCAGTGACCCCAAACCAAAAAATAATTTTTGTGGCTACTTCAAAACTGTAATTTTGCTACAGTAATGATTTGGAATGGCTTTAGGCGACCCATGTTTTGGTCATTCGACCCCCCGCCGGGGTCATGACCCACAGGTTGAGAACTGCTGTGACCTTATGAGACACAACAAGGCATACATACATACCCTTGAGGAGAGAGCTTGTCCAACCATCCTGACTTAACCTTCATCGCAGAAGACCCATAGAAACACGCATAGGGAGAGATGGCACTTGAGGAAACAGCTGATGGCTCCACGTGTCCACTTGTTGAGTTTGAAGGATAACTATGCCTATTAACAGGGTCCAAGTTTAATGCTTTTTGAGTCCTAGACTTAGAAGCCTTTGAGTTTTTTCTTCTTAAACTCTGAAAGCATTCTTCTACTGTTGAGTATTCTGATTCTGAAGCAGAGTCTTGTAAGAGATTGTTTTTATCCTCTCGAGGTATCCAAATATCTTCTACTTTGTCCTCACTTATTTTCTCTGTTCTATTATCATATACACTAAGTGGAAAGAAATATTATTAAAATTTTGAAGTACTGATGTGATTTAACCTTTTTAATTATCAGTTACCTTTTTAACTATAAACAACCAATTTAAACACAAGTACTTTCTCATGCATAATTTAATTTGATTCTATTTGTTTTAGATTGTTGGGTAGAGGTGGCTAGGATGAGGTCTGACCACACTCTGTATCACAATTTGAACTTCAATAATTACAGAAGTGGCCAATACAACCTCTTTCTCTGGGTAACACCATGAGCTACCTCCCTTTGTTTGGAGATCTCATGTCCAACTTGTTACTCCCTTTCTACTTTGCTTTAGTCCAAGGACCACACATTCTACTATAATACAATAAAACAGAAAGTACATCTGACTGCTCAGAGATTCAACACTAATGACAATGGATACTAGACCACACTAGTAGCCAAAAATGATTTTAAAAAGCCAGTATACATTCACAATGTGAAAGCTATATAAGAGAAAATACTGCATTACTGAAACACTAGAATACATTCACAACAGCTAAGCATAATCATGCAGATTTAAGAAATGATATAACAGATTCCTTTATTATGTAAAATAAAAGTCCATTGGAAGGAAGTTCTGGTAATCAATGAAATACATATATATCTAGGAGTAAAATTACATATTTGTGGATACAGTGATCTAAAAACTATTGTTTCCTTAAAGCATGATTTAGCCTACTCCTTCCACATTTTGCTTTATAATGGATTCATATTAAATGCCTAAGAAAGAAAAGGGACAACTTAACAGTTTTACTCCTGATAAATGAAAGATAATTAAAAAGATTATCCATAAATAATGATTCAAAACTAAATAAATATTCAATATGCCAAAGTCCCAACAAAACTGACAGCGTCAGCACCTTAGAACTACTGTGTAACTTCTTGTGTGACCCAAGTAGCTGGATTATTATCAATCCTATCGATGAAGTACTAACAGAAAAGACATACTAACACTGGGAAAATTCTGCAAGTCAGTGTTATTTTTACACTGTCACCTTACTTTTTATAACAATGTAACGTTCCGTCTGTAAAATTTAATCACAGTGACTACATATCTGTCACTTTGGGCAGGGGGCAAATGGTTGTTATCACGATTAAACAAATCTGTCACAGAGTATCACAATCCACTCAATTTACACACCATAATTCTGTCATTAAAAAGGGTGGTGTCATAGACATATAGAAAGGAAAGCTTGGAATAACCTATATAAGTTATCTTCTTAGAAATATGATACCCTACTATGAGCAACACAGCAACATTATAAAACATTTTATTCTACAGAATTTATCATCAGGCCTTCATACCTGGATTTGATTAAAAAAGAGTTCATAGAAGTACTGGCTTCCCCTTCATGGGTCCAAAATTCATTCTTTATAGATCTCTTCTATAAATAAAAACACACATACACTTAGCTTTTTTGCTTTATGATTTGTAGTATTTTTGGTGCAGAAACACTGTACAACATTCCATAGTACATATCTGAATTTAATAATATAAATTTCTTATTGTGTGAATTTAATTTTAAGTAAAAATCAACTTAGAGAGATTAACAACTTCTGATACCTTTTTCATTTTTACTAGCCTATTGTTTCAATTCATAATAAAAAATGCTAACTAAAAACAAAATTTGTGTTTATTTCTCTTCTATATTTCATACTGTAACAAGACCAGGAAATTAAATAAAACAGCAAAGAGTACAAAGCATTAGAAAAGAAAGCACAAATGAAAAACTGAAGAATTAAAATATATAAACAATTAGATGTCCAAAAACACAGAATGCATTTGGATGTAAATCAAAGTAAAATCTGAGAGTACCAAGAGGCTTTATTCTTTATTTGGTAAAGCAGCTGTATCTTCCAGTGAATTTTTAAAACCCAGTGTCCTCTACTCTTAAGCTCAAAATAAAAATGTATTTTTAAGATATAAATCTAAAAATACAGCTTTATAATAATTTTACAGAATAGAAATTTTATTGTTTGGAAACATTCTTCTTCAGTATAATGCATTCTTCAAAAAAGCTTCAGCAAAATGAAAAGGCACATAGAAGCAACAGTGATAACTGATTATGGAGTAAAAATAAGTGTTTGAGACTAACCTTAGAATGTTCTAGTCTCTGGGAGAGAAAGGTCTCTCCATAAGGAAAGACGGAAGATGAATTCTCCTCATTTGAATCTTTTGATGGAATTATAGGATGAGAATGGAAAAAGAAATAATGTGAAATTATGCAGAAAGTAAACAAAAGCATGTTTTTAATTATTTCATAGCTGTAATTTAAATCAAATAATTGAGTCAAAAAATGCTTATTAATTTTTACGCCCTAAACTTCCTCAACACATGGCATTTTAACATAATTCACTCAACAGCTCACTCATTTAGTAATTATACCAGTTATTATTAAATGTATATAGATATATAGATATAGACATAGATATCCCTGCTACCTTTTAAGATTCCAGTTATAACTTAGAACTTTGCTTACACAGAACAAAAAATCTCATGTCATTTCTCATTCCTAAATAAGAAAATACTCTAAATGGTTGAATCTTAACTCTATTATACTGTTCACTAACATAAAAGCTAGATATCATTCAAATTATCAAGAAGAATGTTTCTGACTTTTATAAGCAGAATTTTTAAAAAGGAAGAAAAAAAAACTCTCTCACATCTCTTTATTAGAGCAACCATGTCATCTCTTTCCTGTTACCATGGCAAAACCACTTTCCATATTATCTTTGCCCTGTAGCTCACATTGCCAGAAAGCATTTAATTTAGATGAATGCCTTCTACTGGGGATAATGACAAAAGCAACCAATATTAAAAAGTTTTGTACATAAGCAGATGCAAACTTCAAGGAATTTCTAGCATATATTGTGGTCCTTTATTCACTTCTCTTTAAAAGTCTCTGAGTACTGGGAACACCTACAGAACATTATTCCCAACATTCCCGCACCACTGTAGGTGGGCTGCCTTTCCAATCATAGTTTCAACATACTTTCAAGGCTATTAAAGAAGGCTAATTGGGAGAAACAGAGACTCACTTGGCAATGTCACAGATTTCCCAGCTGAGGTAGTAGCAGTTCTTCTTTCACGGAAGTAGCTTGAAGTAAAGGGGCAAAGTTATGAGTTATTAATTATTACTTGAGTAAAGGATGTATTATAGAGATACACAGTCATGTAAAAAGAGACACTAATATTCAGAAAGAAATCCAACTTGAAGTAAACAGAACGGCCAAATTCCATAAGTGTATTTTTCCATATTGCCTTCAAGGAACAGATTTCATCAGAACTTTGTAACTATTTACTTCTGATAGCTGCAAATGACAGAAGTAGATGAATGTATGTGTTCAAAATTAGTGCACTAGTGTTCAATGATAGTTATAACAGTTTCAAAACTGCTAGCCATATCTCAAAGAGAAATGCATTAACTAGCTTTCCATATTTCTGTAGTGTTTTGCCATTAGCTTCAAAGATACATCTGATTCATAACTTGAAAATATACCTGCAATCCTCTTCCAAATATGTTACACTCTTAGGTGATGACCATTACAGGTAATTATTGAGAGCACTGACAGAGCCATTGTAGAGACAGAGAGCAAGGAATCTTATAATATGTGAGTTCTATTTTTCTTTTGCATTTAAAGCAAAAGAACAGAACATCCTTAACTTCTCTTAGGTACAAATCTACTTCCTCAAGTAATAAAATGCTTAATGATAGTAAAGAGCAGAAATCAAGAAAACAGAATATGGAAAAAACATAAAACTGATTATAACCCAAAGCCTGTTGCTTAAAAGATCAATAAAACTTACTTCAATATAGAAAAAATATAAGGAAGATTTTAAAAAAACGTGGAATATTAAATAGAAATTTAGGTAGTCCTATTTCTATTATGAGAAATCACTCAAAAAAAGCTCCTGATACAGATAATTCTCTGGTAACTTCCAAGCAATAATTTAAATAGAAGAAGCATCAGCCTATGCAAAAATTTTTGAGAAATAGAATCAAAGAGAAATTCCCCAGTTAACTCTACAACATCAATATAAGTGACAGACAGACAAACGTAATGTTCTTCATGATAAAGCTGTAAAAGTCATTAATAACTTATTAGCAGATTAAATTACAAAAAAGATAACAGTATAACAGGGTGAGACTTACCTTAAGAAAGCAATGTTAGTGAAATATTGATAGAATTTCAGTAATGTGCCACATTATCAAAATAAATAATAAAAATAGACTGTGAATAGCTGGGTATGGTCATGGTGATTCATAATCATGCCTGCAGTCCTTGTACACCGGGAGGCTGAGGCAAGAAGATGACAAACTTAAAGCCCACCCTGGATAACTTAGAAACCTGGACACTTTGTCTCAAAATAATAAAAAAAAAACAGGGGCTGCGAATGCAGCTCTGTGCAAAGGCCATGCAATCCCCAGTACCGGAAAATAACATGTTTGTGTAAACAGATTCAAGAAAAACGTAACACACTTCACCATCCATTCATGACAAATATTCTCTGCCAACTACAATGAGGACAGTTCTTTCACTAATAAAAAGCATTTATGAGCAACTTTCATTTTGGGCATGGAAATAGCTTGGTAGAATAAGCACTTGCCTGGCAAGTGCAATGACCTGAGTTCAATCCTCAGTCCCTCAAACAAAAAAGAACCTTCATTTCACCTAATACATAAGGACCAAGTAATTTTCCCTATGACAGACAGCAAGGCAAGGAAATCTGCTTTCGTCATTTATGTCTACATGATTTCAGAGGTCCCAGACTAGGTAGTAAGTATTCAAGCAGAATGCAGGCCAGAAAGGCAGGATAGCAGTCCCACACTTAATGCGAGGCCACATTCCAGACAACCCACGATAAGTGAAAATCAGAAAAGCAGGGACATTGTATTTTAGTGTTTATATACTTTTATATATTACTTTTATTTATTTTTATTTTTATTTATTTTTTTTTATTTATTATTATTTTTTTTTTTTTTGTCTTTTTGAGACAGGGTCTCGCTATGCAGGCCAGGCTGGCCTTGAGCTCACTTTTGTAGCCCAGACTGGTCTAGAACTCACACCAATCCTCCTGCCTCAGCCTCCCGAGTGCTGGGATTACAGGCGTGAGCCACCACGCCCGGCTTATATATTACTTTTAAATAAATGGACAGACATATACTGTTAATGGACCAGAAAGCTCAATGTTGCCAAGATATCAATTTTCCCCATAGTGACATATAAATTGTACACAATTCTGAACATTACTCTTAGGTTTTCAGAATAGAAATTAACAAAGTGACTGCAAAATTCATATTCAAATATAAATAACCTATAATAGTCAAAACTTTGAAGACATCAAGAAACTGGGACCCAGACATTAAATTCAATATTTAATCTATAACTATAGTAATAAAATCATTTTATTACTGATGAAAGAACAGACATGTAACTCAGTGGGATGAAGTGGATAGTCCACACTTAGTGAAAACTATCCAGGTTTAAAAAATAACCAAAAACTAGTATACATAAGACGAGTGAACTTAAAAATCATCAATTGAGAAAAGGCTACAGGAAAAGTACATCCTCTATCATCCTTTGGGAGAGTGTAAAAAGGAGGGTTGTTAAATAAACACTAGGAAACTCAGATGTTATAGAACTACCACTTCCTGACTGTGACAAACAGTTGTATGGGCTTTTAGAAAACTCATAAGGAATAAAATTAAGGTTAATTGAAAGGAAGCAGTAATATTCAATTATTTATCCAATCTTGCATAGATATATGTTAATCTGAACAACAAATGTGACAATAAAAATAGGTAATAGAACAACCATCATTATTTTTTTCAAAGTGTGTAATATATGTATTGCTTTATTTTACCCTGATTCTGTCTTTGCTTCTGCTATTTGGTTTTGCTTTTGTTTCTACTCTTCAAAAAATAAAATAAAAAATAAAATAAAATTTTTAAAAATAAAACATAAAACTCATGAGAATACATGTTTTAAAATTTGTGCTTGCTGAATATAAGTTAGACCTCAAATTAAATCACTTGAAAATGTATATTAAAAATTTGCTGCCTATAAGGTTGACAAAGTATCAAGTCCATTCCTAAACATAAGAAAACAAAATCTTAAAAGTGATGCAATATATAAAAGCATCAAAATATTACCAAACCTGGAACAAATCTAAGCAAAGTACAACAGCTCATCTTAAAAACTATAAAATATTATAGAAACAGAAAATCTACCTCAACAGAGGACTATGCCAAACATTGAATATTACACACATAACAAAGCTCTCTACATTAATTTCTGAGATGCAATGCAATCCCACGCCAAATAATTAAAGGGTGTGTGTGCATGCACACACATGTGAGTAATTTAACAAGTGGATTCTAAAATGCATGCGACAGACAAAGTACCAAGGATAGTGAAGACACCTGCAGAAAATGGTGGAAATATATGTTCTATAGATATCAGTATTTATTGTAAAATTATAGTAATTAAGATATTACTGATAAAAAGTAATAGACTACTAAAGTAAAAATAAAGAGTCCATAGCATTTAGTTGTCATTTAAGGGAAAAAAAAAAGAAATTATAAAGCAATAAGTAAGCTATGGTCTTCTCAATGAGTGGGTTGCTTGTGAATCTATATGGAAAAAACGAAATTTCACTTCTACCCTACCATAACACAGAAATCAACACAAGGTATGATATAAAACCCAGTATAACTGGTCAACCAAAACCTAGAAGATATACATTTTCTAATAACTCTTACAGGCAAAAACATTTTTACCTTATAAGAAAAAGAAAAAAATATATATATAGTGTAAACACAAAGACAGGACAGATATACAGCTACTTAGTTTATTGAGAAGAAAGGTTTATACTAATGTTGTTTAGGAAAAATATGTATCTTGCCCTCTGAATAACTACTATGAAGACAACAATATGCAATGTATTCATTATTGTAACTGCCCTACTAACCTGTTTTGAAACTGTTTTATTGCTATTTTATCTTTTTGTCATTAAAATGAATAAAAATAAATAAAACTTTTAAAAATTATAGACTTGACTAAATTGTGAAACTTAATACTTTTATTCATTAAAAACTCATAACTAAGGAATGCACACCATGTACAGCTGGGAAGAAGACACCAGTCAAAATGTTCAGATTCACCATGAATCAATAACTCAAAAATCATTACTTATGAAGATGAGAAAATGCCACCAAAATTACTATCAACAGGGGATAAAATTGGTAAAAAAGTTTGAAAAGAAATCACAACAATGAAGATGAAATATGGCCCCTGGAGTATAACTACATTAAAAGGTACTCAATGACATTAATCATTAAAAATACAAATTAAAGCAAATACAGTGGAAATACCACTACATAGGTACTTACAAGACTACAATTTTTAAATAATCAAATGTTCAGTGTATGAAACAGAAACACACATATACTGCTGGTGTTAAATTAGTACAACTATTTTAGAGGAACCAGTATGTATTATCTACGAAAATCAAAGGTCCATAACTCCTATGACAATCTTTTTGGTGTGCATATGTGTAATATGACAACCTTTTTGGATACACATGTGTGTATCTTCCAAAAGTAGCTACCCAAATGTATGTCCAAAAGTACATAGATAAACAAGATAGGGGAATTCCACAAAACAAAACACTTAAACAATTAAAAGAATAATTTAACATTCAAAAGCATGGGTCCCTTTTAAAATCCGGCTGATGAAGATGTCTGATATAAATTACTAATGGTTATATGATTCCATCTGTAAGAAGTTACAGAATAGGCTAAACTGTAGTGAGTTTACTGTCTGCTTTGCAAAAGTATCAGGAGAAACCTCCTGCAAAAGGTTACAAGAGAATTTATTTGGAAAGGTGACAGACAGAAACATTCCCTATGTCTCGACTTTGGTAGTGGTCATGTGGGTGTACATACTGGTCAAAACCCAACAATTAAATATTTAAATGAAAGTATTTCATTATGCATAAATCATATCTAAATAAAATTGATTTATATGTGTGTATCTGTCTATAAACATAAAATATATAAATGTACATGTAAAATACTGAACAATATTGGAAATAAGAAATTATCAACCAACAGAAAAAGACACCATGGTATATTTATATAATAAAAAATAACTGCGAAACTGAACAAACTAAAGACAATGACATGAGTATCAACAAATGAGATAAATTAAAAGCATAGTAGTATGATCACATTTTTTACAAAACAGTGTAACTATGTATGTGGGATATGTACTTATCAGATAAAACCATTTAAAGCAAAAAAAAGAAAATGCCATTTAAAATCACAATACAAATCACAAGAGAAAGGCACAAAATTTTAACAAAGTAATTCACCATTTATTTGTTCATTATCGTCAGTTTTGATATTTCTATTAAGCTGCAACTGTTTTCTTATATTTGTACATTACTAAAATAAGGATTATGTTAATATTTTGCTATATACTAGTTTCAACTCTTTTTACTACATTTTTGGTAACTAACAACATACAATAAATATTGTTAGTAACTATTGAGCATCTACAATTTATGAAACAGAGGTCTCAAAATTCCACGTATACAGACAGTAACTATACATACCATCCTCCTCCAGGATCTTTGGTAGTTCAGTTCCACCCCAGTGAATACCAAGTCCCTTATACTACAGTGTAGTATCTGCACATAACCTACACATGTTCACCCATATAGTATAAGTCATCTCTAGATTACATATATTAACTAGCAACATGCAAATGCTATGTAAACATCTATTATCTAGGGAAAAATGACAAGAAAAAGTTTATGATACATACTCAGTACAAACATTTTAATTGAACATTTTTTATTAGCAACTTTTTAAATGGATGTGGACACTAAAGATATGGGGCTGACCACAGCCCTTTTGTATTTCTGACCATAGTGCCAAAAATATCTCTTAACTAATAATTAATCTGGGATTCAAACCCATGAAGTGTAGCTCTGTAACTGATGTTTCTTAACTACAGTGCTCACTGTTCAAAAACAAAATCATATTTATATAATTTATCAATAAAAATACATTCTGAATTAAATATATCCCCCGGTAGTATTTTAAGGATTTTGTTTTACTATTAGTTATGTAAAATGACTGCCATCATTCTGCTAGTCAACATTCACCTACAAGTTATTACCAAATCTTTAAGTTCACTTAAACTACAATAGATAAAATATTAGCTCAAGATAAAAAAAAAGCAATTTCTAAAGCTTCTTAGTAATTTATATCTGCTTCTCTGAATAAATTATGCCCAAAGTATTATGGAAAACACTATGTATACCTATTATATAACTACATCTCATCTCATCTCATCTCAACTCCTTCAGACAGTTCTCTGAGAAGCACTGGGTACATTAATCTTACCAACACAAAGAGGCCATTCTCCCAAACCAGATCCCACAGCTAATACCAGCCAAACCCAGTATTCAAAGGACCATTCCTTTCAGGTTCCATTTTCCCCATCATTTATTCTGAGAATCTTCTAAATTTAAAACATAAAGCACAGCTGACCTACAAAAATTATAAACCCATTCATAAACCAGCCTTTCTTTTTTTTTTTTCCTAAGTGTATTTGTTACAGGATCTGACTACTCAGCTCAGACTCACAGTAATCCTGTTTTCAGCCTCCCCAGGCCTGGCATGCACCACTATGCCCAGTCTTGTGGCCAGCTCAGCACACTCAGGGACACGGTCAGTGTGAGTACTGGGGATTGAACCCTGGTCCTTGTGCTTGCTAAGCAGGCACTTAGTCCACTGAGCTATCTCACCAGTCCTTGCTTAATATTATGCCTTTGTGTACAACTAAGTCATCTGACAGGGCTGAACCTAATTTCCACTCATTAAAAGGATCAACAGGTACCTAGGAACATTAAAATTAATAAGATAATGGTTTTAAAAAGCTTAAAGCAGTGCCCCAGACAACATAAATGTTAGCTAAGAGACAAGAACTTTTAGGGCCAATCAATGGTAGTTGTGGGGAAAGAGGTTGCTGCCCTATAACAGATTGCTACTTCTTACTTCAGTTGGGTGTTGTTTTTTTCAGATGAGGCCCTCCAGGTAAAAACACAAGCAATGAGCCCAAATTGGTAAGCCTCCCTAACTCACCCAGGTATACTAGACTGCACTTTATCATAATCCCATTTAGTACTAAATTATCTGCCCAGGAAGCATTCCTGTCCATCATTTTTGACCATATGACCATAACACAGATAATCTTGACAGGAATGTGCTCAGGACAATATGGACACCTACTGACATGGGAAGTTGTTACAATATGAATGTGCATGACTGTCCCCAGTACATGCCTTTTGATCACTCTGTTGACTGTTGAAACACTGCCGGAGAGTCCTCCCCAGTGCTGGCCTTTCTGCACAGGAAATAAATGCTCCTCACTCTTTTTTATCTCACTGAACCTACTGGCATTCATTCAGCAAGGGGCAAATTGATTGTTTCCTTACATGAATGGACAGCAACAATCAGCCAATTATTATGTTTATTAGAGAAAAGAATAGTTGGTAAACCTGATGTGTGCCTTGTTTCTACTGCTCCCCAAAATAAACACTCATTTGTAATGAAGAGGTTTCAATAATATAATATAAAGCCAGGGAGACAGCTCAGTAGAATAAGTGCTTGCCTGGCAAGTGCAGGGTCCTCAGTTCAATCCCTTGCACCGCAAAAAAAAAAAAATTAATTAATTAATAGTAGTAGTAACAATAATAATAATATAGTATGCATGCAGGGATACAGCTCAGTGGCACAGCACCTGCATGACAAGCACAGGGTCCTAAATTCGATTCCTAGCATTAAAAAATGAATATAATGGGAATAAACTACAGAAATTTTATTTTAATAAAATTGTATATAGCAGTTATTGAACAGAAAATATGCACCAACATGGAGAAATCTCAAAAACTGTACTAAATGAAACATGGAAGTGTAAAAGAATAAACACCACTTTCAGAAATTAAAAATATCTACAACAACACTGTTTCATCTGGAGCGGAAGTACAGAAGTACCCAGAGGCAGAACACACATTAATTTCAGGACACTGGCTACTTCCAGGGGTGGAGGCAAGAATCAAGAAGCTGAGCTAAATTTACTCTTTCTCAGCCAACTGAACTCTGGCTCCCCTAGGATATTAATAGCCTAACTGTCACTATTTTACTTTCCTTTCTATATATCTGATATTTTCAAATCATATTTTGTCCACATACTTTGCTATGGTAATCAAATCATTTCTTAAAGGTGAGTCATTCGACAGTCCCTGGCCAGGAAGCCAGTTAGCAAGTATAACAGCATAAAGTGAGAACGCACAACTTCCTCCTCGCCTACATCTGTGCATCACACCCCTTCAGCCTCCCAGCACTACTGTAGATCAGCTCAGGTTTCCACAAGCTAATACCAGAAGAAATTTTCTGAACACCACAAGCAGTTTGTATTTCACTAGTGATAGGATCACAAACTGTCCAAGATGCAAATGGGGTAGGAAAATAAAGTATGTACAGTTTATTATTTTTTAATGTATTTGGCTATTACTGGGTCTCACTATGCAGCTCAGACTCATAGTGCTCCTCCTGTATTCAGCCTCCCCAGAGGGATTACAGGTGTGTGCCACCACAACCAGACCCTGGCCAGCTCAGCTGGCAGGGCGTGTAGTGCCTGGGATCAAACTGCAGTCCCTGCATTTGCCTAAGCTTGTCTAAGCAGGCACTTTAGTCCACTGAGCTATCTTGCCAGCCCCTGTACAGCTCTTGATTTGCAAATTTTTGAGAGATAAATTAAAAAATAAAGCCTTCTCTTAATTATAAAATCTAAAAATGAAACTCAAATAATAAAAATGCCAATGATTCTGAGTCATTTTAATTGGGTAACTATTTTGTTAATATTTTCTTCACTTTACTTCATTGTTTTTCAATTCCTAAACCAAAGTTTTTCCATAAAAGAGAGTGAATCTTCATCTATTGAGATAGGCTGATAGCCTAGAAAGAGTCCTTTGACTGTGCAATGTAATATGATTGTAAAAGGCCTTTCAAAAGTACTTAAGTCCTAATCCTTCAATACCCAGTTTCTCTGCAAGAAAATGATCAACAGCATTGTGTACCTTCTAAATCCATATGCTGAAACTTTAATCCCAGTGTGACTATATTTGAAAACACAGTCTTCATTAAGGTCAAAGAGTTCTTTTGAACAATATTAGTGGCTATATGCTCCTGGGGCCCTACTGTAATAGTGGTGGCCTTCTATAGACACAAAGATGCATACGCTCCATGCGCCCAGCCTCTGAGAAAAGGCATGATGAGCAGATACTAGAACGTAGGCATCACAAGGCCAGGAAAGGGTCAGTAAGAATCCAACCATTCTGGCACCCTCAGTTCAGGCTTCAGCCTCCAGAGCTGTCAAAAACAATAAAAAATAAAAAATATATTTTTTAGAAAACCTGTTATTTAAGCACTCAGCTATGGTATTTGTCATAGCAAGCAGATAAGCAAAGAAACTTATCTTCAATACCCAAATTAAAATCATCTGTGTAAAGAACCTAAATAAGGGCTGGGGAGATAGTGAAATAAATGATTGCCAGGCAAATGCAAGGTCCTGAGTTTCAACCCTGGTACCACCAAAGAAAATCAAATAATAACAGGATCCATAATGGCCCAATAACTATTATTTTTTCAAAGTGAATGTTTAGCACACCTTCACATGTTCTAAAATTGCTGAAAAAGGCAGTGTCATAAAAATAAACATCAAAAATACTTCCTTTAGGAGATAAACTCAAAAACTATTACTAAACCAACGCCATCACCAAAAAGTAATCAATTTAACTGAATCAATACTGTATCATATATATACATCATTTGTCACAGGATGTTCTAATAGAAAAAGTCTGGTTTTGAGCTGGTTCTCAAGAGACACAAGTTAAAGTACCCTGAGGTTCACTGGTCCCATACCCTAACCAACGGCAGGCAGCCCTCCTCAGAAAGTGCAGCAAAAATCCATGCCCACCAAGCAAGAACATTCCATAGCATACATGTCATTGTTTTTCCTGTAAGACAAAAGATGTAATGTATGAGTTGTTTCTTTTAACCTAGAACCTCAGTATTCAGGTTTGACTGCAGTGTTGGCACTTTGCAACAAACAAATGGGCTTGGGGTTGCAGTCTGGCACTTGATTTCCAAAAGGCTTGCCATCACTGACCTGGAATGTCAATTGTGTCAGATGAAAGATGAGAGGGGAGGCTGGCAGGGTACAAGCCACACAAATCAGAGAGAAGGAAGAAGGAAGGGTCTATGACCAGGGACAGGCCCCACAAAAGGAAAGCATTATAATCATTTAAACAGTTTCATAGGCTGTATAATAAGCAATTATGTTCAAATCACTATCTGCAAAGAAATATTTGCAAACAATACACAAAAAATGCACTAAATATCAATTGTACAAGTCATTATCTCCTTAAAGAAAAAGTCAGATTTTTTTTTAAGTCAGATTTTACAATCTACATGTCTATTTAAAAAGTTGTAATTATAAAATCATGCAATTTTTATTGCAATACAAAGTAGGAACATAAGGAAAAAGTGACATTTGAAAATATTTTATTATACTTGCTTACTTTATGACCTGAGGATCAAAAAAGCAGTCTTTATAGTCTACCATAATCAAAAGAGAAAAGGGTTAAATCTAGCCTGAAAGTCACATGAAAACAGTGCTACAAGTAGCTACTCCTAAATTATTTACTAATAATTTTAACGTCATTTCAATTCTAATTTTCAAAAACAAAAACATAGTAATTTTCTTACGATGCAAATTTTATATTCACAACTGAAGGATTTAAAAATACACTATTCCCTCATGTTAACTAGTCTGAATTAAAGGCATTCCATCCAAGTGTTGAGAAACAGCAGATGTAAATATGTTACTTTGACCTTGGTCTTATTCTTCAAAGGCAGGAAATGAAAATCCTGCATGAATGCAGTAGCAAGCTGGCTACAAGAACAAAATGGAAGTGGGCGAGAGCTTAAGAAATCTGCACAGACCTTGCTAAAATAACTCATGTGGTCGGGGTACTAGAGACAAATCGAAGGTCTTCAGTAATGAGCCACATCCCCAGCCTTTACCAGGGTCTCTCTAAGCTGCTAAATTGCCCAGGCTGAGCTCAACCTTGTGATCCTGTGGCCTCAGCCTCCTAGGGTAACTTGCCTGTTAATTCCTGCCTCCTCCAATACACATAACTTACTTTTTTTACAAGGTGCTACTCTTGGCCCAATTTATTCTGTGTTAAGACTCGTTTCTTCAGGTCATCTCCTTTTTCTTTCTTTTTTTTTTTTTCTTTTTTTATTAATTTTAATAAGAAATAGCAATGAGACAGTTTCAAAGCAGGTTAGTAGGGCAATTACAATAATTAATACATTCTATATTATAGTCTTCACAGTAGTTATTTAGAGTACAAGAAGCAGATATGATATCTTGTCTAAATAATATTAATACAAACCTTTCTTCTCATTGAGCCAAGAGAAAGTAACTGTATATCTCTCCTATTTTGTATATTCATATATATTTTTTTCACTAAAAAATGGCCCTTCACTTATATCCACCCTTTCTGTTTTGTTTAGTCAGAGATGGGTGTTCCATTGCTGTTAGAAAAGCTGTATTTGGAGAAGTCTTTCAAGGAACTTTTCATATATGATACCAGTTCAAATATTGTAGGTACTTGTATTCAGCAAAATAACCCTATAGAGTCCAATAAGCTGTAACAGTAGTGGGTTATCAGCAGAACTGGCATTGTCAGAAGTTGTTCACTTGAGTCATCTCCTTATGGGGGTTCTAATGTCAAGTAAAACTTGCATTTGTGCATAATACATGTGTACACTTTTCTCCTTTTAATCTACCTTAAATCAATTGCACACAGTGTCTCATGGTATATACCCTTTTCATGCTTGCAAAGATAGTGATCTGGGCTGGCCTTGAATTCACCATGTGGCTCATACTGGCCTTAAATTCCCATTCTTCCTGCCTCAGCCTTCTGACTGAAACAGAAGACTTTAATGCCAAAATGGCTTACAGAATTAATGACCTATAATCCTACAATATAATCCAATTCTTTGATATGTACTCAACTTTTTTCAGCAGTTAAGAATGCAGATTCTAGAGTCAAAAGTAATAGAATGAAATACCAGTTAGCCTAACACTATGTCATAGGTAGAACAGTGTAAGCATCTACTCTAAAGGGCTCCTGGAGTTCTTAAAACTAAGGAGACTATACGATATTTACACATGTAGGTCAGGTTTATTTCACTTATATCTTCAAGATACATCCACTTATATATGAAGTCTTCCAGTTTTATCATCCTTTATAGTTGAGTAATATTCCACTGTATAAAAATTTCACATCTTTTTCAACCATTCTTCAGATGGTGGCATTTTGGTAGTTTCCAAGATTTAGCTATCACAAATTGTGCTGCTATGAGCATAGGTGCACAGATATTACTATGATATGATGTTTTCAGTTCTTCTGGGAAAATTCCCAGTAGGGGGATAGCTGGATTGAATGGGATTTCCAGCTCAAGTTTTTTAAGGAGTCTCCATGCTGCTTTCCATAATGGCTACACCAGTCTGCATTCCCACCAGCAGTGGAGAAATGTTCCTTTTTCCCCACAGCCTCTCCAACTTTTGTTGTTCGTTGATTTCTTTGTGATAGCCATTCTTTCTGGGGTGAGATGCCAGCAGCTTTCAACACTACCAGTTTTGCCAATAACGTGCTGCAACTGTGGAATACTGGACTACGTATGTAACTACTTTCTCGTAGTTCAATGAGGAAACTTTTTGTACCAAAAATGATTAGAGAAATTATCATGTCTACATCCTGTGCTTTGTAAAACCACTACAGGGAAAACAATATGCATTATATCAATTATTCAAATGTACTACTAATGTGTTTTGAAATTGTCACATTATTTATTAAAAGTAATAAAAAATAAAAATAAATAAAGGGCTCCTGGAGGGGTTAAATATCCCACCAAATATTATAGAACAAGCAAATGCCAAAAGTTTAATAAATGACACTATTATTTCTGATTCCTAGTAAATAACAGATTTTCCTATTAACATTAGAGATGTCAACATAAGAGAAATCCATTAGGGTGTCTGTCCTCCAAGAATTTTTCTAGTAAGAGACACTTAAAACTAACAGCAGAGCTGGTAGAATGGTTCAGTGGTCTAAAGCGTCTGCTTAGGAAAGCTTAGGCAGCTGCAGGGACCATGGTTTGATTCCCAGTACCACATGCTGCGCCAACCCCGCCAAGAAAAAAAAAAAAAAAAAAAAAACTAACAGAGCCCTGTTAATGGTCATGTT
This sequence comes from Myocastor coypus, assembly GCA_004027025.1. Taxonomy (NCBI): domain Eukaryota; kingdom Metazoa; phylum Chordata; class Mammalia; order Rodentia; family Myocastoridae; genus Myocastor; species Myocastor coypus. Next base: position 24,665 of record PVJA010015465.1, on the reverse strand, counting down.
TTCTCTTGCACCTTGCAATCTCAACTTGCACTTCAGTCACCAAAGGCTCCTAAGGCCTCAGAGGTGCAGGTTTAGGAGAAAGTGGAGGACTGTCAACCTGCACCCTGTACAGGAAGTGCATAAAGTACTGTGGTAACCCTTAAACCTAAACAGTTACGTACCTTTTAACAGACAAATGTTAACTTAATGGAAAAACTATAGCCACTTCAGCCCTGAAAACAACCACAGCTATTTTGGGCTTAACTTTGAGAACTGAATGAAGGTGCTCTCTTTCTACTGTAAGTCATAATCTCTCACACCATTCAGTTAGGTCAGGACTCCAGAGAGATATCATTAGCTGGCAGGCCCCTCCCGGGGGTTCTACAGCTCTGCTTTCCACCAGATCCTACAACCTTCCTCCACCTCTTTTCTGCACTAGACTCCAGGAACTTGTACCCCTCTTTAGATCCTTCCCCCTTAGCACAGTGACTTGCATCACTTCAATGGTGCACTCTGCATCAGGAAGTCCTGCCAAGTGTTGTGCCTGACTGCAGAGACAGAAAATGTGTTTCCTGCTGCTGTAGATCAATGGCCAAGTAGGGAGACAGCAACCTAAGTATGACAACTGCAGTCATGAAACATGACCTAACCAGGTGTGGAGGGCAGACAGGAGAGGATATCCACAGGGAACTAACAGAAGAGATGTTCCTGCAGTGAACATCTGAAGGACGGAAGACAGCTCAGAAGTCTAGGCACTTATAAGGTGGCTCCACTCTGGGCAAGTAAGGTACAATACAAATGACATTAGAAAGAAAATCTAAACACAGAAGAAAGGGTTGAACAGGCAAATACACGTATGTCAAATTTAGAAATACTGGAAAAAACAGTCCAATGGGTCCAAGTTGAGTATTTACATCATGTGTAAGATTTCTTACCTCCCTGAAATTCCTTTTGTTGCCCCTGGAACATCTGGAACAGGCCGATGTCTCAAGAGAAAAGATCGAGATGGCCTTGAAACCAGCTTGCTACGATTTCTCATAGGTGACAGGATGGGTGATGATGGAATATACAAATCATTTACAACCATCTCTCCTTGAAACTGAAACAATGGGGACGGTAGTGATCTTTCTGATAGGCCATTAGTTCCACTTCTAGACTGTGCTTCTGAAGCTGAACAATCCAGGGAAAAAAGACATTCTGGGTCCACAGCAGGAAAAATGCTGGAGTTTTCTGATACCAAATCAATTGTTCCTGTTGGTTGGTCTTTAATTGTACCTTCCATAATATCATTTACAATCAAAGACTTTGCCTTGCCAGATAATAAATCATGACAATCCAAACTCGCATGTAGTTCTTCTGAAGTGGGAAAGTCAAGTTCAGAAACAGATAACTTATCTGACTGAAAAGATTGGCTCTTTTCCAGATGAAAGTCATTCTGATCTACATTTTTTGTATCTGTCTCCAACTGCAAGGAGCTAGGTATCTGAACACTTCCAGAAAGTTCTACACAGGTGTTCCTATCAGAAGATGGTATATGGTGATCCTTTGAAGTGTCTTCATTCTTTGTCTTATGAACATTTGCATATATTGGGATTTCTTGCATGTTTGACAAGATGATCTGTAATTTTTTTAGTATCCTCCTACGGTGTCCTGTAGGTAATATTCCAATTTCATGTAACACACTGTCATTTATCCTGACACAGTCCTTCACAGTATAAAATCCAAACTTTTGAAAATGTAAGAGGTACTGCTCCAAATTAATGCTCATTAAGAAATCTTTGATATCAATATTTACTTCACTGACTGAGGACATAATGTTGGCTTCATTACTAAGCTAAGTTATCAAAAGCAGCACAATGAGACTCATTCATAAGAAGATATACTTTCCTAATGGTTTTTCTTCCACCACTGAAAACGTTAATATTCTCAAAATGTTATTTTCTCCACAAAGAGTACTTCACATGCTTAAACCTGGAAAAAATAAAACATAATTAAAATATTATATATAGATATAGATACAGATATAGATACATAAGATATAGATGTGTGTGTGTGTGTGCGCCAAAGCACTGAACCCAGAATCTTAAAATGCAAAGCATGCCCATTCTCATTAAGCTATGCCTCTAGCACAGGACACTTTAATTACTAAAAGCTTGTTTTATATAAACTTTCCCTGAAAAAAAAAAAAAAAAAAAACCCACAACAGTAAGTAGGACAACAATTTTCACTCACTGAGTGTGGAACGGCCTGTTGCTTTGCACACCCCTGGAAGTCAATTACTACAAATAAACTGAAGGTACACAACAGAAACATTAGGGCAGTATCAAAATACAATTTTCAAATTGTTAAAAACACTTTCCCGCAGATGTAGAATGAACATGTGTCACTTTATTCGTTTCATTAACTGAGGACAAAACAAGTGAAATAGTAAGGCTAACTCCAGGAGCATCGCTGTCTGTCACAAAGACTTTGTTTTAAAAAGCACTAGAGTAGATGAGCTCTGTAAGATTCTTCTTCAACTGGTTAATGTTCTTTAGGGCAACAAAATGATACAACTGGGGGATATCTTCCCTACAGGGCCAAAATTTGCAAGCTAAGCGATAACTTGTCCTTGTCTGAGCTTTAGTCAAACAGTTCTCAACTGCAATTGGAATTCAAATTAAATATCTGTAAGTCAGGCCTGTTAAACGATAGCCTCAAAAAAACAATGCTACCCTTGAGACTCTTAAAGAACAGGCTGAACATATTTCTCAGTCATTTTCATTTCGACAATATAAGTAGTCATATATTTACACAATACTAATAAGATTAGTTGAAGAGTCAATTATTAAATACATTAGATAACAAGAAGCTAATATGAAAGTAAAAGGTAAAAGTTCAAAGGTCACATTTTCCTCCAGAGTACGCAGCAGTTTTGCTATCAGACATGGGACTTCTGACTCAGTGTCAACAGAAATGAAAAGTCCAGCCAGGAAGTACAAGCTTATGCAGGCAGAGTTTTAATGGGGAAGAGAGTCAGAAAGAACTTCATCTTGAGAAGAGGAAAAGCTAAACAGAAACAAAGCTGAGAGAAAAAAATAAAAAATTACACTGGCCAGTTAACCCACAAAGGGCAAAACTTTTTATTCCTATGGGAGTAGGCTAAGGTCTGGGACTTGTTCCTCTGTTCTTAGCAGTTGCAAAACGTGTCTTCCTTCTTGTACAAACATCCTGGTCTGGAGGAATGAGTAGTCAAGTAACTGCAGGAACTGCTCCACACCTCCCTTCTATTACCAGGCACCCCTGTAATGCAGAAGCATTCTGGCCTCGTGACAAGGGTGGGACACACACCAGGGGTGAAGAAAATTCAGACGCGCTTTGCCTGGCACGCTGAGGTATGGATGGGGAAGAATACACATCACACTTTCAATGGGCTCTGAGCTGAGGCCTGAGCAGTCTATATACAGTTTGTCCCCAACGAAAGTCCCCATCCTTGTCCCAGATTCAGGTAAATTCCTCAACATAACCAGATTTTAAAACAGTCCATTTATATCAGGATTGATTAAAAGGGTGTGTTCAGTTTATAAAAATGGATATATAAATTTATGCATATCATCCTTCAATAAAAAGACCATAACACTAAGTTGAATAAATCAGGCACACAAACTGAAACATCAGTGGTTCCTCTGACATGAGAAACCCCACATATGAATAATTTAAAGAGCAAAATAAAAGACAAATAATAGCAAACAGGGAGATGGACCTTTTGCAAATGGAAAGAGGACCAGGAGATAAAGGAAAGGGAAAGGGAAGGGAGAGAGAAAGTAAAACCATGAAGATGCATCAGGTACATGTGCCAACGCCCATGCTAAACAGAATTATTATGTACTGCAAACAGAACTAACGACAATAACTAAAATTTAAGAGAGAAAAGTACAAAACAAGTAATAAATAAGGCAAACAAGGTAAACTTATCTGAGAAAGCTCTGGCAGATTATTTCTGGAAAACACACTAAAAAAACTCCACAAGGCACTACTCAGACTCTGCAAGTGCTACATGCCCCTTGTGCATAAGCTATTGCCTTAATCATTTTAAAATACCAGAAAACAACAAGAAACTGGCATAGTGTCCGAAGGAAAATTTCTATCTTCTCCAGATCTTATTAAAGGAACAGTAAAAATACACAGAAGGCTGAAAATGCCTGTCAGTAAGGTACTTCTGTATCCCACTAAGATGCCAAAATGATGTTAACCTCAACATCAAATTCAAACCAACTTATTTTGTCTTGTCTATTTTTTTTTTTCCAACATTATATAATAGAAATCAGGGCTGGAGAGATAGCTCAGTGGTCCCAATCCCCAGAACCACATGCTGTGCCAGCCCCACCCCCAGGTCAGGCTTAGCTGGCCATTAAATAAATAAATGAAAATACCTTTAAAAAATAGAAATCACTATTACAAATAGCAAAATGAGTGGATATGTAATTTATCCTATGTAGAAATGATGAACAGGATCAACTGACCAGTATTTTAAGAGAAAGCTAGAAGTACTTTCCTGAGCCGTGAAGATAGCTCAGTAGTCTAAGCGCCTGCCTAGGTGAGCTCATTCAATCCCCAGGTTCAAATCCCAGTACCACATGCCATGCCCCAGGCCTATAATCCCAGTGCAGGGGAGATTTAAAAAGGAGGATCACTATGAGTCTAAGCTGCACAGCAAGACCCTATACCAACTACATAAGATATACAAAAAAAAAAAAAAAGAAGTATTTTCCTTTTGGGTAGAATAAATTATAATTTATAGCAATAAATTATAATTTCTTATGAGTTTCCACAAAAATGTTATTGGACCATAAACAATTTCCCAAAATGTACCCATAAAGAGGGCTCCCAAGGGCCATAACCAACTGACTCCAAAGACCTGAGGGAGTTCCTAAGCCTACCCATGTCACATCAAGGACATACAAGGCGCCAGAGAAGCCACTGTTTTTATTGCTTGCCATGGAGGAAACCACGCCTGACCTTCCCCTCCCTCCCCTGCCTGAACTCCTTTTTTTTTTTTAAGAATTTTTAATTTTATTTATTTATTTATTTATTTATTTATTTATTTATTTATTTATTTTTCTTGTTTCAGAACCTTTTTTTGCTTATTCACTCATTTTATGGCTGGCTCAGCCCACCCCAAGGGCAGGGCTGGCACAGCATGTGGTGCCAGAGATGGAACCGCGGTCCCTGAAGCCGCTCAAGCTTTCCCAAGCAAGGGCTTTAGACCACTGAGCCATCCCACCGGGCCCTGCCTAAACTCCTAATCTGATACAACTGGATCCAGACTCAGGACTCCTAAGGTTAACTGAGGTTGTAAGGCTGGAACCCTGACACACAGGACTAGCTCCCTCTAAGAAACACCAGGGAGAGCTTCCTGTTTCCCTCCCTACACTACTGCAGTGAAAACCTCAAGAAAGCAGCATGGATAGAAGAGCCTCCCTCCTGCCAAGAATGACTCAGCTAGCAGGCCCCCAGAACTGTGAGAAAGACATTTCTGCTGTTTAAGCTGCACAGTCTGTGGTGCTATTATGATGGCTATCTTGTTCCCCTTCCTCTTTACTAGAACAAAATACCTGACTCGTGCAATTTGGAAGAGGAGAGATCTATTTTGGCTCACTTTTCGGTCCAAGGTGAGTGGGCTCCCCAGAAGAAACAGCACGGAAGAGGGAAATGGGAGAAGTGAGCCAGGCAGCAGACTGGGAAGGCAAGAACCAGAGAGGGTTACACTCCGGGAGGTCATCTGCCAGTGACTTGCCTCTTTCAACCTGGCCCAACTTCCTCACTGCACATTTAGCTACAATGTCATCCTGCTCTACTCCTGCTCCAAAGGCCAGCCCATGAGCACAAATGTCTTGGGGGACATCTGGATATAAATCAAAACAGTAACTGGCCTGACCCATTTCTTCATCCTCACTAGCTTTGCTGTGGTTCACACCCTCAACATATCTCTTCCCAGAGTACCTGGTACAGTCTCTATCAGTCAGCTATCAAAAAGCCAAGCTTGGCACATCAGTGCACATTCTCCAAAGGATAAAGTCTATGCTCCTTACAGAGCCATGTGACAGTCTGGCCCCTTCCATGAACAGCACATCAGTATGTGTGAGATCCCGAGAACCATTCATACTTCCTGCAAGATAGGAGTTTCGAGGATTTACTTGAAAAAAGAGATAAGAGGCTCCTGGTGCTAACTCCAGGCTTGTATATCACCTATATTAGGGGTTTTCAACCTGTGGGTTGCGACCCCAGTGGGGGTCAAACGACCAAAACACAGGGGTCGCGGAAAGCCATCAAAAAAATGTTATTTATTTGAAATTACAGTATTGAAGTAGCCACCAGAATTATTTTTTGGTTTGGGGTCACCGCAACATGAGGAACTGTATTGCAGGGTCACGGCATTAGAAAGGTTGATAACCACTGACCTATATCAAATATTCTATCAGTGTCCTTCACTAATTTCAGCTGATTATTGTTAATTTTCATTCTCATGAGACAAGCTGTTTAATAGCTCCATACTTTTTCCATATTTGTATCTGCTTTTCTATGGACCACTTATTTCTATTAACATTATTAACATCCATTAATGAGTATCCAGGAACTTTTCAAAGTACTTGGAATATGTTTACGAGATGGAGACAGGTGGAAATGACGGCACAAGCATTTGAGAAGTATATACTGCTACTTTTGTGTAAGCGTTTGTACTTGTGTTTTAATATACAAACTCCTTTCCTTTCTTTGGAGTTTGTACATATACCTGTACTTGCTCGGTGAATGAATCAAGAATAACTATACCAATTATTTTACACAAAACAAACTCCACCACCACTTAACAAGCTGAATGTGCCCAATGTCCTGGTTCTTTTGCATAGTAACAAAAGGCTCCTCTCTCATAGGCCCTAGAAGGTTCTCAGCATTTTTATGCCAGATCTCTCCTCCAATCATCTGATTTAACAGTCTGGTCCCCAAGATCTAGTTTTTTCCTTAGAGGATCCAGCACACAAGCACATCATTAAGAACAATACATAGACATGTGTAACTCTGAAACTTGTAAGCAGGGCACAGTGATGCCTACCTGTAGTTTTAGCTACTTGGGAGGCTAAGGCCCAGTAATCACAAGTTCTAGGGCAACCTCTGCAACTTAGCCAGCACTTGTCTCAAAAGAAAAAAAGAAAGAAAGAAAGAAAACAGCCTGGGAACACAGCCCAGTGGTAGAATACTTGCCTAGCAGGCGCGAAGCCTTGGGTTCAATTTCAGTACAGCAAAAAGAAAAAGAGAGAAGGCAAAGGGGCCAGGGACACCAATGGAGAGAGATCTATGATGCCAAATTCCTTAACATAAAATTGCATCCTTCCAAACTCTGACCTCTGAGTTCTCATCTGTGCATGTGCAAGACAACAGCTGTGGGTAAAACCCCAAGAACACGTCACTGGAATGCTCTCCAAAGATGACCATGCTATGCAAAAAAATGCAGAAATTCCCATTCCAAGTTCTTTACATCCCTGGGTATTCTTTATTCCCATCTATCTAAGCCTAATCTCATCCCATTTCTCCCTTGAATGGATAGGCTTTCCTAACACACTGCAAGTAAGTATGGATCTGAACTAGGATCAAATCCTATCTCTTCCACTTCTTAGCAATGTGAACATAGGCATATGTACAAGCTAATATCCCTATATCCTTTCCTTTCTTTCTTTCTTTCATTTAATGTATTTGGTACAGGGTCTCCCTATGTACTTGTACTCGTACTGACACTCTTATTTCAGCCTCTCCAGGTCTGGGATTACTGGTGTGCTCCACCACTCTCGGATCTGGTGGCCAGCTCAGTGCACCTGGGCCTGGTCACTGTGCTAGTCTTGTTAGGCACTTAGTCCACTGAGTTATTTCACTGGCCCTCCCCATTTCATTTTTTTTAAGCATTATTTTTTAAGATACTTGGTTGTTAGAGAGGGTCTTACTATGCAGCTCAGACTCATACTGATCCTCTTGTCTTCAGCCTCCCCAGTGCCGGGATTACAGTAATGTGCCACCACGCCTACACTCCTATTTCATTTTTTACAAAACGGAATCAGTTGGGTAGTTCAGCATCAGTGTAGAGTAAATGAGAGAGTCCATCATGCTAGAACAGCCCTTACCAGACAGTGACGTTCAGTAAACATTTGCTTGCACCATGACCATGATATTTATTTCTACCACAGCTTAAAAGTTTCCCCCTTGTTAAAGTCAGACACACACACACACACACACACACACACACACACACACACAAACACACATACACACACACAATTTCCTTTACAATCTCTCTACAAAGTTAGAACTTGATATTCTTTTCTCCATATACTTATAACATTTACTTTGTAGAATGTTGTCTTACTGCATTCAGGCTACTAGTACAACATACCTTAGACTGGATAATTTATAACTCATGGAAATTTATTGTAGTTCTAGAAGTTGAGGCACTCAAGACCGTTTCTCATATATGGCACTTTCTATTTGTGTTTGTACAGCAGAGGAGTAAGGAGGGCCAACAAGCTACCTTAGCCATTTCATACACTCACTGACCTCATCCACCTCCCAACATATTCACCTTCCAAAGGCCCCACTTGTTATTACCATTAGTGTGACGCTCATTAGCATTCATTAGCATATGAATGTGGGAGGGAAATACATTCCTATCTTAGCAAGTGTTGAATTGTATTTTGTTCATTCCACAGAAGAGACAATCTGAAAGCCCCAGCTTTGAAGCCAAAGCCTGAATCAAACTCAGGTTCCCTACTTCCTGGCTTTGGGCCCTTGTAGGATTAATTAACCTCTTTATTTCAGATCTTGCATCAGGAAAATGGAAATAATAATAATAATAACACCTATGCCTCACAGAGCTGCAGTGAGATGCATTTGTACAGACAAAGCATATAAAATACTAAGCAGCACACAAGACCAAGTCAGTGTTTGCCATTATTACTTTATAATTATTCTATAATATACTCTGCCAAGAAGATGTGCCTATATAAGTTTCTAATAATTGCCAAATTATTTATTAGCATAGGGCAGATATTTAGAGAACACACAAAGAACATTACCAACAAGACTGGACACATACCCACCCTGCCCTGACATTATTTCCATGAGGAAGTAAGATTTAGAAACAATCTGTTGTATATATGCTTGGCCAGGTCACTTAAAAAATACTGTATTACCTAAGGTACAGCTGCTTTCTATGTAAAAGAACAGTTACTGCTTATTTTTTTCTCTCATTTTAATTTCTTATAACTTTTTCCCAATTCTTCATGCATATATCTGGTATTCTAAACAACTAATTTGGAGCCATCATCTTTTCTCTCTTAGACGCAGAGGACAGCCTCCCAGACTGAGATCCTTCATTGTCTCGTGCCACCCCCCCACCCGCATATTCTTAAAAGGATCAGAGTGATTTATTTTACAACACAGACACATCATACCATTCTCTTGCTTTCCCCTCCTCTGACAGCCGTCATGTTTCTATGTAGCCCTATGTCTTGTCCTTCCATCCCCTTGAACTCTGCATCCCAATACACAGCTCGCTCAACTCGCTCGCTTGCTCATAGTAGATCAATGATCAACAGTACCCTCTTCAAAGAGGCCTTTGCAAGTCCCGTTGCGCACACAAGCACACACTATGATGCAGTGCACCTTGTTCTTGCTCAGCTGTCCTCTTGGCCCTTACTATGCTGAACTTTGATTAACTGCTCTGGGGGACAGTGAACCTGTCCACTGTTGAGTGCCCTGGCCCTTGAGTTTAAACACCATCAAGTATGGGTTATCAACAAATGTGAAGGCACTTCTTCCCAGCTTTAAGATATTTTAAAATGAGAAGTGTAAAGTACACGAAATTTAAATTTCAGTCTATTTAAATCAGCCAGCTTGTAAGGAGCAGAAACAGAATCAAAACAGACTTCTCTAATCCATCTAACCACCTCCAAAAAAAGAAAAGATCCTCAAACCTAAAATCAAGTACGGCAGGTGATCAGTCAGAATCAGTCCAAACCACAGGCAAGCCATTTAAGAGCTCATGGTCCAGGATAGCCTTTTCCCTCCTAATGCCTCTCAAGTGAAGAAGACCAGGACAGTAAGCCCTGCCATGACTCATTCCCCCTCCCCCTATAGAGTCTGTGTGTACTTTCAGTTGAGCTACAGAAGAAAATAATTGAAAACCATGCTTTCAATTAAATCACATCATTAAATCCCGAGGTCATTTATTTTTCAATGCTGAAAACTTCTGGAATCATTTTTCCTTGATTCTAATATGTTATAGGAGAAAAAAATAACAGTACTATAATTGAACTCAGTTATACATTTAATCCATTCATAAAGCACAGCATCATAAAAGTGGAAGCATAACCTTACCACAGTGAGAAAATTGTAGATGTGATGAATAGGCCTAACAATCAGTAGACGACTGTACTAAAAAGAACCTTTAAGAAGAAAAACGAACCAAAAAAAGGGACAGCTAAATGAATAATCAAACTTTTCAATGTCTAACAAGACTTGTAGTTGTAGGGAACAGTAAAGTTAATTATATTGCAGAACAGTAATTCTCAATACAAACTATCTCTCAAGGTTAGATCCAGAATATGTACGAAAATATTTCTGCTGGTCTCAATGGCTGAGTGAGACCAGTGATAAGGAAAGTACTAAAGATACCCTACAATGGTACATCAAAGCTGAGGCACAATTCTTATTCCTCCAAATTGCTGCAACCACTAGATCTTCATATAGTGCCTGTTACTAGAAGGGAATATACTGCCTTCAGTGTGTTAACTTACTATGGAAGAACAGCTAGTTCCTTGAAAATTAAAAGACTTTGTAAGTGGGTAAGCTCATCTAAATAGATCAGGTAACAGACCTTACAGAAATCCATTTGTGCTTCAGTACAGAATATATCATAAAAAACAGGCATATTGTTCGTACATCAAGCAAACTCAATGTTTAATATCTTAATTTTTAATTAAGTCCAAGATAACATGTTCAACTTTGTATCTCCATAACCAAGCCAAAGAGAAAGTAGGTATATTTGAACTATAAAAAAAAGAGAGAGAAAGTAGGAAGTGTTTTAGCAAAAGTGAGCTTTTCATATTACTCCATCGCATAATATATATAACGCAGACTGCAAAGTATAAAATTGGTTATCTGGCATTCAACACTATTATTCATTTGCCTTTCATATCATATGTGAAATTAAGCACCTTCAGGAAGCCAAGTCCTCTCAACCTGTCTATCTCTCTTAATTGTGTGTACTCATGGGCTCTGACCTCTTTTGTCCGAAATTCCATAGCTAGATCACCATTCCTTCCCCACCCAACAAAACACATTCATAAGTTCTTCGTTTTCCTCAGACTGACATTACTAGGGTTAGAATAATAATAACCTTGCAAATAATAACCAAGAGCTGTAAAGTTTTCTAAACCATCTGTGTAGGATCTCATTTAAGCCTCATGAATACTTTGAAAGGAAATCTTATACTCAAAGCCACACTTTCAGAGTTGGGCATCACAACTTATGCTAGTAACTGAGATGCCTCTTATATTTATAGAATCGATCCAATGGTAGATATATGTCAAAAACTTTATAGCCTCTCTCACTTGGGGTGCTATGCATAAGCATTTATATTCACTGAGAAAATGCTATTCAAACATACCATGCCTTGCAAGCTTGGCTTTTACAAACGTTTTGCTCCACATGGGGGAGTGTATTTCCAAAGAAGTAATATTCATTTACATGCAGGTGCCTGAGATTTATGAGCTAATAAATCTATAAAAACATCTTTGAAATAATTTTAAAAAGTAATCGTAATATAGGCAACTAGGGAGATAGCCCCATGGCACAAGTGCCTGCCTGGCATATGCAAGGTCATGAGTTCAAACCCTAGTCCGGCAAAAAAAAAAAGTAATCATAATATAGACATTAGTTTATTAAAGTCTATTTTGTATCCATCATTTCAAGAAGACAATTAATCCAAGACCATATGATAAAGTACAATATGAAGTCAAAATCTAATAACCACCTAAGATCAAAAGCACTCATCTACAACTATAATTGTAATTGTAATTGAGTACAAGATTTCAGTTTTACAAGATAAGTTCTGGAACTCTGTCTCAAAAAAATATAAATAATCTAAAACTGTGTATTACAAAATAGCTAATATTTATGTTTTATTATGTCATAATAAATTGTATGTTTTTGCAACAACAAAAAGGAGACAAGGCATGGGGTGAAGTCCCTGTACTATATAACCTTTAACCTTTTCTCTCTAATAGTCAATTCAAGACTTACAAGAACAGCACCTGCAATACCCTGAGGTTCCCCTGCCTACTCTACCATCTTTAATCCCTCATTAATGCCACCCACACAATAGTACAGGCATGTATTCCAAACCTGCTTCCCCCTTTCCAAAGTATCCTAATTATATTATGTAACTTTCCACGAAGTATAGATTCATTTGTAAAATAAGGATAATATGTCCCATATTTATTGCATTTTTGACACAAATCAAATACATAAAGTATCTTTAACAGTACATGATATGAAGTGCAAGTTGCCAAAAAATGCTGGTTATTATTAACTTATTAGTTATATAAAATACTGCCTTTGGTCATATTCATATTATATTAACATACTTGGCTTGAGTGGTATTCTTCAGACAACACTGTAACACATTCCTTTAAATAAGTACTATAAGTTATTACTCTAATAAATCCACAAAACACTTCACACAGCAGTAAACAGTTTTATTAATTTCATGAAATACAGATGTGGTTAGTAGCATTTAGAGACTGACGATATCACCCAAAGACAACAGACCTGCAGCACAGGCCACAGTGATTCCTGGAGTTCCCAGCTCTGCCTCATAGAACCCAGGCAGCCTTGCAACATTCTTCCTGCACGTCACAACTGTCATCAGAGAGCAGGGATGACAATAACGCCTAACAGGGCTAGTCTCCAGATGAAACAAGTGCATAAGCATCTGAGCACAGGATCTGGAAAACTAATGCTTAGTGGCTGCTGGATGAGGAACAACTGAGCTTTAATCTTAAAATAGGCTCTAGGCCAAATCATTTCATACTTGGATCAATGAAATGATTATTCAAAATTGTATTTTTATTATCAAAAATGTTAATGTACAATGTGAAAAAACACAACTCTCAAAGGCTAGAACTTAACATCTATGTATTTCCATACCCTTGAAGGCCAGGAGTCTTAACTCCTTCATTTAGCGTGGGAGTTTAATTAACAGCACAGCTAACAACTAGGTTTAGATATTTTACATAATATCTTAATGGCTACCTGCTTAATACTATCCTTAGTAAGTTCTTTCATTTTTTTTTTAAGCTGCCCATCGAGAATTTTAGTTAATTGGCTGTGGTTTACGGCTTCTTACAAATTCTAATGGCAATCTTTAAAGTACAACCACTATTCTTGGGCAACCAAAGAAAGACTTCATCTTCTACGTTTTCTACAAGGGGAGAAGTGCAAATCACGGAAAGAACAGCTATGCTGAAGCCTGCATCAGCAGTGCATTCGGACCTGCGCACCTCTAACACCCTGGCTACTGCAGGGCACTGGCACTGGCCTCTCCTGCCTGTCACAGTAGAGACACATCTGTATCCCTACAAGTGAAAGAAGGAGAACCAGACACTCCTTACTGACATCCTTTTCACAGGACCTTAGTCTTCAAAATTCTGTCCCTAATCATGGTACGTTACACATAGTTTTAATGTCCACCCTGGTAAAAATAGTCATACTTCAATACAAAAAGTGTAAAATGTACACTTACAGTGTATACCATGCTGCATTGAGATTTAAAAATCTATTTACAACTGTACACGACTATACCATCTCTGAATTTGAGTCACGTTTTTAAACCAACAAAAAGATGTTTCAAAATAAGTCTACTATGAACTTTCTTCTTTGTATTTATAAATATCACCCTGACCTCTTTTCCAACTGAACTTGACGGTTTCCTATTTATTTGATTATTCCAAGACTCTTTTTTTTTTTTGCAAGACTCTTTATTATAAAAAGAAAGTATCTCAACAAATGGCTCCTAACTCATTGGTCTATTTACTTACATTTGTTCATTTAATAAATATTTAAAGAACATTACTTTCTCCGATATAATAGTGGGAAATATTTGCAGTTCCAGATAACAATATCTATTATATGATTTGAAAACAGCACTAACAGCAACATAGAGAGCAAAGATACAATGTCCCCCTCCAAGAGCTTACAATGAAGTGGCTAATCAGTCATGACAATGAGCAAAGGACAATCACATACACTTGAACAATCACATCTTTTATGTCTCTCAATGCCAGTGAAGAGACTAAGCACCTGCGTAGGCAAGCACAGAGACTGGGGTATGATCCCCGGCACCACATGCTGTACTGGCCCCACCCCACTCCCAGCACAATGAGCCAGCCATCGAGACCAGGTGTGGTGGCACATCCCTGTAATCCCAATGCTGGGAAGGCTGAAAACCACAGGATCACCACAAATTGGTGTAGCAAATACGTGAAAAAAAAATGATGAATTATGAACCTTACTTTTCCTAGGGATTATTTTTTATCACCTAGGCAAGTGGCACTGTGCTTCAGAAGCTTTCAAATACCTCATATCAACTCCATGACTCTAGCACAACACTGCAGCAACTTAGAGCTGTGCAAGTGGAAGGGATCACTGCAGGGCCTAAAGGTGAGGGTTTTAAGACTTATGGGAAGAAACGGGCCAGTACACAGGCCAGGACTCTTCTTCATATTTTTTTTTATTAGTATCAGGTTGTAATACATAATGAACACATTCTTTGTGGGGATTTGCTACAGTACATGTATATAACACATTTTAACTCTTTTCAATATTTATTTTATTTTCATTGATTAGTACCTACTGTTGCACACCATGTTGGAAGTTGGCACATGGACATAACACATCCCAGTGCATCTTTTCATGCTCTGTTCCATCTCTGTTTGTCCACTTCTTGACTCCTTTTCTCTGTAAGCTAATTTTATTGTATTTATTTAATGTATTTTAG
Organism: Myocastor coypus; assembly: GCA_004027025.1. Taxonomy (NCBI): domain Eukaryota; kingdom Metazoa; phylum Chordata; class Mammalia; order Rodentia; family Myocastoridae; genus Myocastor; species Myocastor coypus. The sequence continues at coordinate 9,604 of PVJA010015465.1, read as the reverse complement.
GGGAGGGCCTACAGGATATTCCGGGTCTCATTACTAGATCAGACTCATAGTGATCTGCTTGTTTACAACCTCCCAAGAGCTGGGATTATAGGCCCACACCAACAACCCAGTCTCAACTGCTGTCTCAGTGTGTCCCAGGGCAGGGTAGACATGACAGGCCTAAGGATGAAATCCCCAGCCCCTGCGCCTGCTTGTAGGTGCTTTAATCCACTGAGCTATTTGGCCAGCCCAAGTAAGCTACCTTCTATGACAGTACCTATCTTTATCTTTAACTTTTCTTATTATTTTTACTCTGGATTTTTCGTCTAACAGAAAACATGGTACTTATGCACCACCGCATGTATTTCACTTGACATTATGGCCTCAAAGTACATCCATGTTACATCCTGCAAAGCACTTGAGATGTTCTTTCTTTAGAACAAAGTAAGACTCCATTATGTACAAATACTACATTTTCTTTTATTCATCCATCTGGTGATGAACATATGCCCCAGTTCTAAGAGCTAGCTAACAAACTGTGCTCTAGCATAGCAAAAGCAAATTTGAGTAAAAAGAGCAAAGCCAGAGAGACATCACAATAACCTGAAGTTATATTACAAAGCTACTGTGATGCAAACAGCACAGCACAAAAATAGAGACAAGGATCAACAAAACAGAAAAGGAAATACAGAAATAACCCCAACCCCAAGTACATTCAACTATTTGATTTTTGACAAAGGGGCCAAAAACACTCAGTAGAGGAAAGATAGCCTCTTTAGTAAACGATTTTGGGAAAATGGCTAGCCACACACTGGAGATGGAACCTAAACCCATATTCTCACCATGTACTACAATCAAAATGAATCAAAGAACTCAATGTTAAGCTAGACATACTTAACCTACTGGAACACATCTTAATGCTTTTTGAAAAGATGTATGTCTTTTTCCTACTATCTATCTTTTATTTGCTCTTTATATTCTTGGTTTCTTAGGTAAGGAAAACTATACAATATTTAAGATTATGTATCTGACTTACTTCAGATAATGTAATGAATGCAAGGTGCTTTATTTCCCTACCAACGACTCCCGTGTATCCTCCTCTTTATTTAAAAGTGGAAAGAATGCCGTAAAGGAGGCAGAAAAAAGGAATGAACACCAGGCAACAGCACAGAGGCACAGTAGCTGGGATCGATCCTTGATGCTTCCACAAGTGATGAAAGGTGACACCAGAATTGGAGACTGCGGTTAACTCTGAAGGACTCTGCACAGCAGAGGAAGGAGTCTGTACTTCTTGATGATAAGAGAACTATCTGGACAGTCCCTGACCATCACCAACCTCAGAAGCCCAAGAAGGCACCTCATAATGAGTTTTCCTCCTCTCCTACACAGATCCAACTCTTCTCCCCCATCCTCTCCATAATGCTAGCATCCTTCTCGAATCTGTCTTGGTGCAAATCATCCCAGCAGTCTCTGTGTATTCCCTTACCTATCCAGCCCCATCTGCACATACAGCGTTAAGACAAGAAAACCATCTGCTTCCCACAAGTACTTTCATCACCAATGCTGCCCAACTAGATGATTACTCCGCCCCAGATCTCGGCTCTTTTGTTCCCTCCTCAATCATAAACAGCTGATGCTGAGTCAAAAGCGTAGCGAAATCGCACAAGTTTCTAACTAGACAGAACCAGGAGAAGATAATAAATATTATCAAGCCAAATGACTTAGCTAGCATTATGTTTAACTTGGCCAGTATACCTTAAAAAATATGAACTATAAATTATAAAAGATTAAAATGACATCTCCTAACCTATCTTTTCACATCTGTCGTGGTCAAAATGAAGAAGTATTTCCCATATTATCTTTAAAACTTGCAACGGTTTACAAAGTATTCCAAAAATGTCCAGTTTACTAAGTGCAAAATTTGAACCCAATGAATCAATAAGAAGAAAGGAACACAAGTTCCAAGCAGCTACTCAGCAAGGGCTGCCATTTATACTTAGCATTTTAGGGTCATGTTCACCGAACTTTTTGAGATGGCAAGAAGTGTGTAAGAAAGGAACAAATAAAAACGAGAAATTCCCTTGGAGATAACATCAGGTCTGAAATACAGTTTAAAAATTTGAGTTTCCAACATGCTAATCTAACAGTTCCTATGAAAACTGCCATTTATTATAACGAGTTCTATTATTTAACTCCAGTAACTAAGAGTTGTTGAATCTGAAAAGTATTCACTGAATATCTATGAAGCTCACTTGGTGGAATTCACGCTATTAGAAAAATGAGGAATTGTTTTTAAACGTACCATGAGCTTCTCTCTGCACAGGCAAACCATATAATGTCTGACAGGCTTACAGGACAAAAAAAAAAAAAAAAAAAAAAAAAACACAAACACACCCACATCCACATAAATAAGTTTTAACGAGCCATTTCATTTACCCTCTAGGCATATTTTAATTTAATAAATCTTTGGGTACTAAGAAATCACAAATCAAGTCTCTCTAGAACCCTGTCGGTGGCAGGACCCACCTTAGATGTATGGGTTAGATATCTGTTGGAAGGAAGCCAGGGAGAGATTTCCACTTTGGGTGCTAGCCTACTTCCATGACCCATTTTTTTCTTTTTTAAAACATTGTTAAACAGTGAACTGTCATGAGACTGCTCCCTGCATATCTCTCTTTAAGGGGTATGAAAGTCGGAACGAGGCTTTTTTCCCACCTTAAAAAAAGTTACCATTCTCTTTTAAACACCCATAGCTTCACCTTCCAATTACTTTGGGAACCGTTCCATAAACTCCGGCCGGTGCAGAGTGCTTAAGTGCGGGAAGATCAATACCGAGTTTGTAAGTACAATACTATTATTGGTAATAACAGTGACATCCGATTAAATATGCTTTTAAAAATAGCTTATTTTCAAAACACTTGTTTTAAACCCAAAGGATATATTCCACTGAACAGTCTGTTTCAAGGACAAGCTTGCAAAAAATAAATAAATAAATAAATAAATAGGAGAAGGAGGAGAAAGAGGAGGCGAAGAAAAAAAGTTGCTGTCACAATACAAACTGGCAACAGCCTAAAATGTCATTATTTCACACAAAGCTATCGTTCTCTTGTACTTGCCGTGTAATTATCAAAGGTTATAGCTCACAATATAATTTCAAGAAGTCTTCCCAGAATCAAAATAATTCCAGACTGCCAGAAGGAGGTGGGAAAAGCGGTTAAGAAAACAAGCCAGAATGAAAGAAAATAAAACTTACTTTAATAAACAGCACGACACCCATTCCGCCAAGGGAACTGTCCCCAAAAGTGAAGAAGCCGGGTCAGCCCGGTACACTCACTCTCCACAGGTCCCTTGCACGGTGCTGGGTTCGAGTAGGTGGAGGCCCAGGGTGGTCATTAAAGTTAATTAACAGGCCGGTCCTTTGAAGGTGTGGAAGGGGCTGGGTGCGGGCGGAGGGGGCGCAGCCGCTGTCGCGGGGAGAGCGTGGGGCTCGCAGCCGCCCACGGAGCGCCGCCCGTCCGAGTCTCATCCCAGGGCGGGCGCAGCGAGCCTCACTTACCGCTTCTGGTTTCCCTTCGCGACGCCCACGCGCGCGAGTGAGCCGCGGCCGAGCGGCCGAAGCCCCCGCCGGCGCGGCGCTCCGGAAACTCGAGGGAAGCGCGCGCGCCGCCGTCCTCGCCCGCGCCCGGTCCTCAGCCCGCGCGGCCGCCCGGCTCGGGAGGCAAGGCGGGCGGGCGGGCGAGGCGGACGCCGGGCCGCGTCGGTGCGCTGCGCTGCGCTCGGCCTCCTGCACCGCCGGCCGCTGCCGCTCTGCGGCGGGGCTGCACCGCGCGGGCGGCGCTCTTCCCGGCGCCGCACCTGGGGGCGGGCAGGCGCGCGGCGGGCGGGGCCGGGAGGCGCGCAGCTCCGGAAGCGCCGCGCCCGCCCCGCCCGGCCAGGTGCGCCCGCGCCGCCGCTTCCTCCCGGCCCCCGGCTCGGCGGCGGGGGCGGTCGTGCCGGCCGCCCGGGTTGGACCGCATAGCGCGCGCCTGACTCAGTGGGCCGCGCGGGGCCACCTGGCGCGCCGGGCGGGAGGCGCCGCGGAGCAGCTTCGGGGAGGCTGGGGAGGCCGGGGCACCCGGGACGCCCGCCCCTCCGTCCGGCCGCCGCCGCCAGCGCTGCCTAATGGGGATCGCGTGCCAGCGCGCAGCACCTCGCTGGCACTGAGGAGTACTGATGCCAGGTGAGCGTGGCGTCGCCGGAACTTTCCCGCCTCCCGCCTCGGGAAATCGGACGTTCAACCAGACCTGGGGACTCGCGGGGCGCAAGAGGAGACTCCACTGAGGATACCCCGTCCCCGCCTGGATTCCCTGGGGAGCAGACTGATGCCCCCTTTCCAGCTGCAGAATATGGGCAACTGAGCACCTTGCCCAGGTAGCCAGTGCTTTCAGGGGATGCTAGGAAGTCCAAGAGATTTCACTTTTTCCCCTTGAGCAATACACAGCCTCGCCCCTGAGGTTTGGGAACTGCCCCTTATTTTCTTCTTAGCGGAAGAGTTAAACACGCCCCCAACAGCTGAGATTTGTTAGAACCGAGGGCTTTCCTCTTTGGGCGCTAACTTGGAGATGGGCCCTAGAAGTATTCAGGAGGAAGCAAAAAAGAAAAATAGATTCCAGTGTAAAACCCCAGTTGTTTGTAAGAGAGCTGCTAAGCCAACTACCTATACTTAGTTCTTTGTAGGGAAACATTTCTCCGATAAAAGGTAAAATATACTTACCTTATCTGTTGACAGAAGTGAAGAAAGTAGGGAGAGTGCAGGCCTCATTACGAAAATGAGGTAATTGAAGGCCAGAGTTCGAGAGGCTTCCCACGCAAGTCCTCACGTATCTGGTATCCAGACTACTGCTCCAGAGCTCCTTCCTCAGGGGAGACGTTAGCACCTAGACCGTGCCACAGAGCCCAAATCTGCGATTTCTTTTAAACTAAATACTTCATAGCAAGCCTCATTTCCACCAGGTCAGTTTCCTTGACATTTTCAAAGTCTCAACAATTCCTTTTCTTGTTATTCCCATGGCATTTATCCGTACCCTCCGTGGATGAAGTGGAAGAGAAACGGTTCTTTCTGAGAGTTCCCACGTCTCGTTTATTATTTTTGTTGTCTTTATTAGCCATCTTAAGTGCTCCTCTGAGCACAGTAGGTTGCAAATCAACACAAATTCTCACAGTAGCTGTGATGGATGTGTCTGAGGGTCAAGCACCGCTTTGTCCTGAAGTTACTTTTCTCGGTAGATCTTCCTAATGGGGCCTGTGAGCTTTTTTGCAATAATGTCGTAATTCCTTGATGATTGATCCCTTAGGTTTTTGTTTCGTTTTTGTTTTTGCTTTTTTAATTGATTGATCACTACTTGATTCAGTGCTTACCAAATACAATATGATCTCTGGACGTAGTGTTCTCCTAAGAAGAAATAAAATTAAGAGACATTAGCCATCACTGACTGAATAGCAACTCTGGAGATTGAAAGAAAAATGGCACTCTCCCATTGGTTATAAGTTGGACACTGGCATTATGAATCTCAGTAAATGGAGGAAAGCAAAGACATTTGAATAAAAATGGTAAATTCTTTTTTCTAATTGTTAACTACCACTATCTAGCTGAATATGTAATGTATTTGCTACCTATATGTAACAACTCCTTGAGCTAAAGGTTTTTCCAGTTTCATCAAGTTTTAATTGAAATTTAAATAAGTTAAATAATAAATGTAAATGAATTTTACATATCTCAGCTGTATTAGTAGAAAAGAAATTATATACTTAACTCCCTTCATAGACATTCAGGAAACAAAGTAGACAGAGAAGTTGACTTTCTAAGAGTTAAGATCTGCTCACTGCCAACCCATTGGGCTGTATGGATGCAGAAATTTCTGTTTAGGCTGGAATTCCTCTTCAGTGCTCTGCTCCCATATTCATTTCGTACATTTTTAACAAGAGATAAAACTGCTCTTTCTGCTGTTAAGACTTCCATGCTCCCAGGTCTCCCACTCAGAACACACTCTGCTTAGGAAAGCAGCAATTTGAGGGTGGAAATTCTCCTTTCTCCCTCCTGTTCGTGTTTGTCCTTTTTCCTTATCCCCTGAGCCAGGATCCATTGAGCACTTCCATGCTAGCTGCTATTCTAAGCATTTGATGACATATAGGTGCTCATTCATGATTTCAACAGCTCCTTGAGGAGATAGTATTGTCATCCCTTGATAAGGAAGCTTGAAAAAAGGGCATGTGCAGAACTCTCATGAGTCAGACAATGCAAGATTACAGTGTAAAGAAGAGAAGACCCCACCCAGGCTTCCCCAAGATGCAGGCATGCACTGGGTTGTCTCAGAGAAAGCAAATGTGCTAAGCTTAGGATAACCTGCATCAAAATGCAGCCATACCATGAAAGTGGTTACATTTATAATAAATTCATTAACTTATGTAGACCTTGTTCTCCCACCTTTACACTGGGGATAGCAATACCTGCAATAATTTAATGTGATTAAATATTTAAAGCATCTAGCATATAGCAATCCCTCAATGTGTGTAGCCTCTTTAATTACTCATCCAGGCTAGGGTTAAATCTCTTCTTGTTCTTAAACCTCTCTGAGTCACTAATTCTCAGAATTACAGAATTTAGAGTTCTCTTTCCATTTATTCTAAAAGAAAAGCAAGGGGCTGGAGGATAGCTCCATGGCACAAGTACCTTCCTGGCAAATGCAAGGTCATGAGTTTGAACCCCAGTCCTGCAAAAATAAATAAATGAATAAATAAATAAACTGTCTTTGTTAAAATAAATAAGTAAATAAAAGAAAATCACATTTCTTTGGCCAAATGCAACATTTTAAAGATGTAGAGGTATCAGATGTGAGCATATCTGTAATCCCGTAACTCGGGAAGCTGAAGCAAGAGGATCAGTGTGACTCTGGGGCAAGCCTTGGGCTATATAAGCCAGTTCAAGGCCAACCTGGACTGAATAGTGAGACCTTGTCTCACTATTGGTGCAACAGGCAAAATTCTTTTTAAAAATATTTAACTCATTAATTCATATAAACAAAATTATACATTAATGTATAGTTACTGTCTTTTCTACTTAGGTTTTGAAAAATAATTTTATCCCAATTAGAATCTTTGAACATGTGACTTGGGTGACAGAGACTTTATCTGTAGGGTTCCTTTGCGTTCCCGCCCCCACTCCTTCTCATCCCCCAGTCATTTTGCTTTAATCTCATTGCCTGCTGGCAGGCAAGGTTCCTTCTCAGATTATGCAGGTTATGCTTTCTGGGCACTTTGGCTAAGATGAATTTTGAGGTGTTTATTTATTTTATGTTCTCTAGTATTCACTGATTCACTCATTCTCAATTTAGAAGCAAGATGTGTGTGTTTGTGTCTGTGTGTGTGTGTGTGTGTGTTTACCTAATACTTACATGGTTATGAGGCAAAAGTGTAAAATTGTTGACCAACCTTCCATCTTATCCCATCTATACCACTGATGGTGTAAAAATGTGTTTCCCTAGTATAGTCATTTGGCTTCTGTCTTTACCCCTTCCCTAACATAAAAGGATGTCATGCAACAAATCGGGTCCTTCACCAGCTGTACTTAACAAGCCTTAACACCTCAACTGATCTCCTAAATGAAGAAAAATCAATCCTCCATCTATATTTGGATAGTGCTATTCTAACAGTGGCACAGGAGTGTATTTGTACAATTGTCAAACCTAAATGTTTTTCATACAGTCCTGGTCCATCTGCGAATATCTCAATGACTGTTCAAGATATGAAAAAACAGGTTAAAGGCATGTCAGATTCTAAAATTCCCTAGACCTTCTCCTTACCCTCTCAGTGGGAGGCTGTCTGGTGAAAAAAATTGTTCCCTATATTCATAACAGACTTGATCTTACATTAGGCCCATGTATACTTAATCATTCCTTTGGTCTTGTCTCCTCTGAACTTAAATCTATATACCCAAAATGGATGAAATTGCCTGCATCTTTCAAGGGCCTTTAGATTGAACTGCTATGGTGTATATCTGGCTGCTGATCACAACTGTGATCTCAGTTCTGGTTTGGGGTTTTGCAAGGTAAAATACAATATAGGACACATAGTTTATAGAATTATTTTTAATAGTCACCCAAAGAATCATATACAAAGGTAAGGCAGGAAATCTATCCACACACTAAATACCAGAGAATCTAGCTGAGGGCCTGGGTCCTAATATCCTGCATGAGTACAACTGAAGACCTCAGGCGTATATCAGTGCCTCCCACAAGTCCAATTGGAGGTCTAGAGCCCAATGCAATGTCTCATGCAGATCCACTTCACAGATTTTTCCTAGGAAGACCTAAAGGATAATGGTGAAAGCTAGAAAGTCTGTGCCAATGAGATGAAGGATCCGTGCCAGTAGGCTGAGGAATCTGAACTAGTGCCAGGAAGCAATGCTTAAGGTAAGCACTGGAGCTCCCCTGAAAAGCACCATAGCCATCCCGAATGACAGTGAGGTCCATAGCTCCCTAACAACCTCTCAACAGCTTCTCTTGTTCTGCCACAGATGCTGCTAGCAACAATCCTCAGGTGGGCCTCCCACAACCAGCAACATGCTGGTTCACTTTAGTTGGGTATAACCAGCTGACTACCAGTTGGGAGATCCACCACAACCCCTTTCAGCCAGAAGTGCCCCCCCTTCCCCCTCACAGCAGTTATGGGTACCTATTTAGAGGAGGGAGTATTATAGACAGCTGAGTTTGGTAGAAATAGTATAGATAGACAAATCTAGGCCCTCAAGGGAGTCAATGCAGAGGATGAAAATACATTACAACTACAACTGAAGTTACATCCATTTAAGTGCAGACGTCAAGATAAAAGACTGAATGACCAGGCCTATATGTTTTCCCAAGGGATAAGCAATGTATTGTAATCAGTATCACCTGGTCCAATAAAGCCTAGATAGACATCAGTCACCCAGGTCAGTGACCTGGACCTCCTGACCTCTTCCAAGAAAGGTCCTCATTCTTTCCATGAACACTATTTGACTTGCTTCCCCATTTGATCAGCATTACCTAAGTGACAATACCTATAACCTTGTTAATCAAGCATAGTTTTGTCCCCCATTGTACCCTGCTTCATAATTTGCTCCATGAAATTTCCTTTAAAAATTGGTCTCCTTGGCAACCCACTTGGCCCACTCTTAGCTCTTAAGAGCTATCTCACTCCCACAGTATTTCCTACTCTTTTACTCTGTTGTTCCTTAAAATCCATTCTTCAATTTTAGAAAACACAAATTCAGTATATCTGACATCTAACAAGTTGAGAGTAAAAATATATTCCTTATATCATTTAAAGATCCTGTATCACTTTCTTAAATTTATTTTTTCATTGACCAAAACTATTTATTTTAAAATGCCTCTATTTATTTATTTATTGTCTTTTTTTTCTCTTTTTTTTTTTTTTTTTTTTTTTTTTTTTTTTTTTTTTTTTTTTTTTTTTTTTTTTTTTTTTTTTTTTTTTTTTTTTTTTTTTTTTTTTTTTTTTTTTTTTTTTTTTTTTTTTTTTTTTTTTTTTTTTTTTTTTTTTTTTTTTTTTTTTTTTTTTTTTTTTTTTTTTTTTTTTTTTTTTTTTTTTTTTT
>PVJA010015464.1:17500-45368 GCA_004027025.1 Myocastor coypus | reverse complement strand
CTGTAAGATCCAAGGCCACACAGTTCTGATATTAAGAACAATAGGGAGATCCCTAAATATCCCCACCAACCTGCCCTGCAAGCAGGAGTCAAGCTACATGGCGACTTCGAGTTTCATGGTACTATTTCTGCGGTTCTGGCATGTCTTAGTCAGCTCAGGCTCTGTAACAAAACCCACAGGCCAGAAGTGTAACGATTGCGTTAGCTCCATGTTCTTCTAGCTCTGAAGACTGAAAGGACAAGACCACAAAGTAAGCAGGGCTCAGGGCAGCGGTAATAGCCCCGCTTCTTGCTGGGTTCCATTCCTCTGCATGAGTCCAGAGACAGAGTAAACTCTCTGTTGTCTGTATAGAAGAGGAGTCCTGCAGGATGGCAGCCCTACCCTTAGCACCTCATCTGGGCTTAACTTTACATCAACGTTTCTTTAGATGCCTCGATTCTAATAGAGTCCCCTGCAGCGTGGGCACTGGGCTGTGCGTGTGTGAACACTCTCAGTCCATAACAAAGGTGGCAGCATCTCAAGTGGGGGCACCCACTCAAGCGCGCACTCACCTTCCACGGCAGCACAACACAGCGCAGAGCAAGAGAGTGGGCGTGGCCCTTGGGGAAGCGATGTAACTCATTACACAGCTGCAGAAGACGCAGGCTCCGCCCAGGCCTATCCGCACACGCTGTGCACCGAAAGCTAAGGCAGCAGAGAGGCGGAAGGCGTGACCGCATGTGCCCGGGCTCCCTGTCCCTCTTGTCTCAGCGAGGAGCAGTGTGCGGAATCAGCACCCGGCGCCTTCTGCAGGCTGAGCAATGCCGTGTGCTTATTTCTTTAGTGTACTGATTGCTTTGGTTTTCGGAAGATGCCCTCTTTTCCCATGTCTCATTTAGACAAAATCACATGAAAGTGATTGTTCTTGGGAAAGCCTGGGTAGCCCCGGGATCAGAAGCTCATTCCATCCTCCTTCTCTTGCCACAGGCAATACGCGTCCAATGGCATCCAGATATCTTAACAGAATGAGTTTGTGAAGGATGAGAGGACTTGAATCCAGGTCTGAGTATTCCAAAAAAATACGTTTCCAGCTCTGTCCAACAGCACGTAGCCTGCTGGACTCTGCACGGTTGTGTGTGTGTGCAGGCGTTCTCTGCTTTTTACTTGATTATCTCTTTGTCCTTAGTTTTGCTTCTCCTTACAGTTGCGCCAGTATTTTAAAATACATATATTTGCCTCCTCAAAATGCATATTATGATAAATATGCTGCTACTCAGAACCTTCCAATAGTGCCCTGGTAGTTTCCACTTAGGTCTACTGCTGACCAGTTCTTTTAGATTTTGATAGTTTTTACATGTCTTGCTGCACCATTCTTCTGAAGGCTACTTCATGGGCTGTAGAATTCCACAGATTTTCTTTTGGTTTTCAACCCTGAAAAGTATTTCAGTGAGTTTGAACTTCATAGTTATGCTTGTTTTTCCTGTGTTTAGGACAGGGTCTACAGGTTCTTACTAGGTAGATCAGATTTGTAGTGAGTCTCCTGAGTTCAGCCACCTGGGTACTGGGATTACAGGTGTGTTCCACCACGCCCATTCTCAATCACGATCTCAGCGCACCCCGAGGCCAAGGCTGGCACAGCACACCAGGGACGGAACCCCCGGCAGCTGCACTCTGTCCAAGCAGGCGCTTTAGTCCGCTGAGCTGTCAGGCCGGCTGAACTTACATGGTTTCCAAGCAGCACTGGCACCGGCTGTCACGCTTGGTTCCTTTTACCTCATGCAAATTTTGCCCAGGGACTTTTGAGACATTTGCCTGTCTTCGAGCTTCTCGGCAGCATCCTCAGTGTGAGTCTCGAAGCTTATGCCCGGTGGTTGCTGACAGCCTTGGGTGGATGAGTCTATAGTTTTGAGATCTTTGCAGATGCTCGTGCCATTACGGTCTCAGTGCTTTCCGATATGCTTGTCTTTGCTAATCGCTCCAGATATCGATGCTAGAGGCCACAGACCTCTCCGTTGTTTTATCTTTTCTTTCTCCTGTCTGGAGATACTTTTTTTTACCATCTTGCCTTCCAGTTTACTTGTCCCTTCTTCCACAATGTCTAATCTGCTATCAACCTCTTCCTTAAGTCCCCCTGGCCAGGTAGTGTGCTTGCTCTTTTCTGTGCTTTCGTTCGCATCCTTTTATATTAGCTGGATCTCTGTCTTCATGAGATGGATAAGCTTGGCTGCGAATGTGGCCGGTCTGAGAAAACTTGAACATACGCTTCCGGATATGTCTGTTAGGATCCTGCTGTCAGAGAAGATTGTCATACACATCAGAAAAACAAGAGGACAAGATGCACACACCCTGATGTGGCCAGCGGTGCTTAGCAGACTGGGTGCCCATGGGGGGTCAGAAGGAGGAAGCTCGCTCCCACAAGTGTGTGCAGGTCTCTGGATCACCCAAGTTCTGTTTGCTGCTGTCATTTGCCAGAGATACCAGCCTCCAGATTCAGCATGCTGTGCCCAGGGACGCGCCAGAGAGTCCTCAGGCCTTGGGCTCCAGCAGGGGCTACAGCCTTGGTCCCCTTGCTCTGTGACCTCCAACTTCTTAGGCAGAGCTACTACTGGACTCCGAGCTCTCCATGTGGCAGATGGCCATCACATGGCCACCCAGCCCCTCTCTTATGAGTGACCCTCATCAATCCCTTAGATGTGGCTAGCAAACTCTGTGGATACCAGGTAGGGTTGTGCATGTACCATATTGATTCTATTCCTCCAGAGGAGGCTAAGACAGCTTGTTATTTTCAAGGTTTTCTATTAAGCTTTGCAAACCATTTACGATCGCACATTAAATCCCTTATCTGCTCGTGATATAACCTCTCACAGTTGCATGTCTGTTATTGTTGACTGATTGTGTTCCAGGTTATGCTTCTTATCTTATTGGCTCCTTCAAACCTCTATTCTTTTTTCTTGGTTTTATGAGCGCATGGTTGTGATGGCTGTGTCTTGTTGTTCCCCCAGAGCCTCATACAGTCATGATAGAGTTTGAGCTTAATTCATGGTCAAGTTGGGATTATGGGTGATAGTGATGCTGGGATTGTGGGTGTGAGTACTGCCCTAGCCGGGAGAGGAGAGCCCAAATGCAGCATAGGGGCAGAGACGCACGCCTCCTCTCTGTAGCCAGCTCTTCTGTGCCTTTTGCAGCCTCCATGAACGGCTGTTCTGCCCTGTGCCACTCAGCTTTAGAGCCAGTCAAGTATGGACTGAAACCTCCAGCAATGGTGAGCTGAATAAACCTTTCCTTCCTTCGTTTTGGGTGTCAGGTCTTTTGTCCCAGCAATGAGAGAAAAGAGTAACTGGGACAGTGGTCATTACATTTTTGCTTGCTTGGGTTTTGTGTCCTTTAAAATTCTGTCTACTGTAGAACTCTGTTCTGGCAGGCAATTCTCTTGTAGAATCATATTCTCCCTCTCTCTCTCTCTCTCTTCCTCCCTCCCTCTGTTCTCTCTCTCCTCTCTTCACCCCTCTTTCTCATGTGAGTCTCAGGGTGTGTGTGTGTGTGTGTGTGTGTGTGTGTGTGTGTGTGTGCTTCTCTCCTCTCCGGCGTCCTGCTTTGTTAATTCTACCCACACAAACAGAACTGCATGTGCTCCATTCATTTCACAATGGTAAAACTTCTCCCAAAAAACATTCCCAAAGGCCCGCCTCAAACTCGACCTAAGTGTCTAGAGAATAGTTTTAGGAGCCATTTGAACTGAATGTAAAGAGATTGTCGGAGGAGAATTTCAGTCCTGGTATTTGAGATTCATTCAAAGATAGCTAACCAGGCCAACTGGCTCCAAACACAGGTTGAGGCGGATAGAAATTTAGTAAATTATGTTTTCAACCAAAAAATAAAGAGTAAGACAGAACCTGAAACCTTCCGACCCCATGATGAGCTAATAGCCTGAGAACTGCCCGTGAGAAGAGCAGACAAAACTTACTCTGAAGGAAATAACTATTTGCTAAAGCCTGAAATGCTACCTCTGGCACATAGTCTTAAAATAATTTCTTAAAACCCTGTACTGGGAATTGGTGACTCAAAATTTACATGCTAATTACTGTGACCCCAAATTCATTGAACGGAAAGCATGCAGTAAGACCAAATCCCTTTAAAATACATGTACCCAAAGTACTAATGATTCAGACCCATGCACAAATCAAATTAATTGCATGATTTCTGGAATTATTACAAGTAGAAAGAGAAATTTCATGTTCGCCAAGCCCATTTAAATCCATTTGGAGCCCTTTTTGAGAGACGTTAAAAGGATTTAGATGTTTAAGGAGGGAGCCGGGGCTATTTGGACACAATTATTTAAAAGTATTAAAACATACTCTGGTTTCCCTCAAATTTAGTAGTGCAGCTGCCCGGACCTCTTCTGACCCTGTCCTCAGCCACGAATCCATCTGACATTGCCCTAAGCTATTTTATTTTAGCAAAATTTCTGGCATGGTAAGATCCCAGAGCACATTCCCCTTGAAGAAATATATGTTATTAAGTCTCTAATTAGAAAAGAATCAAGGACTAAGCTGTCAGCTGAATTTTACGATTGCTTATAAAGTGTTAAGGGCCATGTGAGGTTCGTTTCACAATGCCGACTGCCACTGACATTTCCTTTCCTTTCGCTACAAACACTTAACAAAGAAAAGCATTTCTCAGGCACAAAAACTGCATCTCAGAACTCACGGGAGCGCTGCTCCATGCAGTGCCACGCAGGACGGAATCCGATTGCTCTGCTGAGGCAGGGTTTCAGCCTCACTGACTGAGTCTCTGTTTTAGAAGGCCCTAAAGACCCTTTCGGTGGTGGTGGGCGGGGATGCGGCTATTTCTCCAAATTTCAAATGTCTTGGTTTAGTGGCATTAATAGCCTTGTGTGAGCGAGGTGGGGAGGGGCCGAGAGGCGGAGGCGGAAAGCAGGCGCCAGTGCCCAAGCAGAGCAGGCGCGTTTTACCAGCACGCCTGCCATTTCTGTTAATAGAAAGTGCGTGGTTATGGCCCCATTCACCCCGTGGACAAGGACAGAGACCCAGCTTGTCCTCTTACAGCTTTCCATTAGGGAGCAGCTGCAGCCCGCTGCCTTTGACAACAAACCCTGGCGGTTCTTGGCGGACAGAGCACACAGGTCACGCTGGCCTGGTGACATAGGCCAACCTGAGTCTGGTTCCCACCTGGCACCCTGCATTTCTGCTCCCCAGTGATGCTGGCCACTTTGGGCCATGGATGGACAGTCTGTGGGCACAAACCATGGCCAGTTGAGAAGGTGGCCTGGGAACCCTCAGGTGGACAAGCTTCTTCCCACCTACTCAGACAGCCCAACTGCCGGGCCATGGACAGAAAGGTTTCCAGGGATGCTGAAACTCAGGGGCCACAGAATTTCCTTTCCAGACATGCGTCTTGAGGTACGCATCAGCATGCACACATCACAGGAACATGCCAAGCCCCAGTTCCAGAGCTGACGTTTTTGCATTTCTGTTTTCTGAAACTATTGTCCTGTTTATGCTTAGCACTTTGACACGGAGCACGCCACGGCCCCATGTAAAAATAGAGAACGTCAGACAGAACTCCCATGTCTAACCAGTTCTTGACTTCTTCAGTCACCAGAGAAAGATGCAAGAAAGTGAAAGCACCACCGCCCCTGTCACCGTGAGGGTGGTCTCCCTCCCAGACGAGGCTGTCACAAGTGGTTGGTGTCTTCTATCCTCCAGTTTAACCTTCAGAAACTGTCTTTGATTCCATCCAGAAACATCCAAATCAAGTTCTGACGAGGAGTCTGAAGGAGCAAACATGCTGAGACCTGGACACAGCTGGGAGAAAGTCACAGGGAAGCCAGGAGCCGCGGTGCTGTGGAGGTGGCAGTGGCCTTCAAGGACTTGCCCCGAGGTCCTGGCTGTTGCTCCCTGTGGCTGACTCTCCTGAGCCCTGTGCAGCCCGGTGCATAGTGCACCGTGTCCATCCACGCAGCCTGCAACATGCGGCTGGGGAGCTGAGCTGCCCTTAGAAGCACTCTGCATTCTAGCTGCAGGAACGACCTTGATGGTTTGCACTCAAGGTCACTGTCAGCGTGGAAGCTATCCACACCGGTCCCCAGCCCCCATCACACCTGCATACCCACACATCTGTATGTCGCTTCAGAGGCCTAAGAGTCCTCAGCTCCATGCAGAGGCTACTGTGGCCGCAGCCCTTGGCTTGGCATCTATGCTCAGCCTTATTTCCTTTCTTCCCCTGAAGTCAAAGGCAAGTTTCTTTTGTAAGAAGCCGTGAACCTCTTTATGCATTAAATGTCCCAGGATAAAGGGGATTCATCATCATTTTTTGTTGTTTGTAAATTTCAGGGGGAGTGGGAGAATAAAATAGTGTACCCAGTGGCAGGGAATGTGATCCCCTTATAAATTTAAGTTAATTTTTCTCCAAAACTGCAAATCATGAAGCCACTTCAGACCCCATGTCAAGCCGCACAGACAATGAAGGGAAATCTGTACCCTTCAAACACCGTTTCTAAAAGCTTCACTATTTCGGAGCAGGAAAAGCCATCATGCCCATGAATTGAAGACACAGACACCTGATGTGCACACACACATATATATTTTTCTATCCACAAAATCTCTTACATGAAGGAGCCTATCACACTCGTGAACACATCGAGTGCACCCAGAAACTTGGCCCTGAACGCGGACTGTATTTTGCCACCAGCCAATGTTCTTGTTGTTTTTATCATGGGAGATGTCAGTATTTTACACATTGTAGAAAGGATCATGGAAATCACAAAGGATTAAAAACAAAAACAAAAACACAAAACAAACTTAATCATCTCCATTCAAAGTCCAAAACAAGGTGAAAGAGGCAGTAGCATCGTAGATTGGCACTCTAATGAGATGTCCTTTTTTGGCTTCCCAGAGCAAATGCAGAATGATGTGGGATGCGCTTTTCGAGCCGGGTCACCTCTACAACAAGCCCACGGATGGCCGTCACCACTGAATTGGTCACCAGCCCTTGGCCGAGACGTCTGTCTGTGCAAAACCGGTGACAAAGGACTGAAATGACAGCACTCTGACTCACTCCTATATTGTGTTTGTTTAGGAAGGCCCTAGAAATTGTATTTCACCAACCACATTCGCTATCAACACACAATTATCTGGCTTAATCATGTGGAACAGTGGCAAATTCACCTGGGGCTTAAGAGCTAATGACATTCTCGTCTGAGCTGCTTTAGTGAAATGGCCTAGCACCTGAAGCAGGAACGGCAAGATTGCTCAAGAAAATTTGGTTTTCTGTTTTCATTTCACAGCATAGGGCCTCCGCTCAAATCAACAAACACTCCTGATTAAATAGCTGTGGTCGTCGGCTGCGTCGCACGCCCGTGTGTGGCTCTGAATGAGCGCGGAGCGCCCTGATCTTTCTGGGAGGGGAGTCGTCTCCGACTTGTGGGCAGTGCATTGTCTTTTTGATGGCAAAAAGAAGCAGACAACTGGGCTGCGGTCATTTGGGTCCGGTGGCAGTTACCCAGGCGGAGGGCCCCTGTGGCCCAAGACCCCTCCTAGCTGGGGGCCCCAGGAGCGCCCAGAGGCCCAGGTCTGCATTTTCATTTCCTCTCCATCTGCGGCCAGGGCATTAACATTCCGCTTACTCCTGGAAAACGCAGCCCCTGCCCTCGGCCTTCCACCCCCAGCTCACAGGGGCTTTGTGGAGCCACTGCTGAGTCTGCGGCTAAATCCCGAGGAGAGGGGAGACCAATTTTCAAAAGCCGGCAGTGGCAAGAAATTACAGTGTTTGGGCTTCCAAGTGCCTCCAAGCAAAGGCCGGGGCAGTGAGCCTCCTCCTGGAGGGCGCTGGGGCGGGGGCCTCCTTGGTCATGATGCCCAGCGTTCATTCTCGCGGGTGAGCAAGAGCTCATCCCCACCTCCTGCCACATCCCTGGCTTCCTCCTTGGCGAGTGCCCTACAGGAAATGCTGTTTTGCTGATTATTACTTTCTTAATTTTTGTTGTGCCCTGATTGTTGGCAGGGCTGGAGGGCTGAGAGCTGCTCAGGAGAAGTGCAGAGCCAGTCAGCTCCAACTGCAGTCCTCGGTGTGTCTGCCAGCTCTGACATGAGCTTCCGGTACAGCAGCCTTGGGTTGGGCTCGCGAGTCCTGAGCGATGTCCAGCGGTGTGTGCTCCGCCTGTCCTTGTCGGACCTCTGTCTTTCTGCCTTTCGCCTAAAATCTCCTAACGTCTCCACCACCACCATTTGCTTCTACCATTACCAGTGCATAGACAGACACAGGCAGGGGACGAGACTCCCCCAGCCAAGGGTGACACCAGTGCAACAGGACGGGCTTCTCTCAGAACCTATGGGGTCGCAATGCTCCAACCCCTCAAACGCTTAGAATAGGAACATGTCACCACAGTTGGGAGACCCCAAGCAGGGATAATCTCGGCACGCACAAACTTGTTAATTTTGCTGTCGATTGTTGAGCTGAAGGTTTGCGTATAATCAATATAAATGCATTTCCCATTTAGAATTGGTCTCATCCTCAAGATACTTCATGTACTTCCTGCATCTACAGCATTCCATCATCTAAAACAATCCAAAATTCAACACACTCCGAGGCTGAAGGGCTTTGGGCTAGGTGCATTCAGCCTGTAAAGATAAACCGAAACCAGGACAAGTCTGAAGCAGGAAAAATTCTGAAAAGATTACATATCAGTGAGACCCTGGAGACGCACTTTCATTCTGACTTTGAAAATCGCGCGATTTTAGCCAGAGGCCCCTTCTACAGACGTCTCTTTGTTGTAAACAAGTTAAACTTTTTCTTCCCCCTTGCTAAGCACCAAATTATCTCACTCAGAATAAGTGCTCAGTGGCACAAGCAAGAGCACCAGTGGCTTCCCAGTGGGCAGATCCGTGGCTCCACTTATCCCCAGCGGTGGGCAGCGCACGTGGCTCTCGCCAGCGCTGCTGCCTCACCTGTTCTGCACAAGATGTAAGCAGCCTCCATTGCGGCGGTGACATCGTTACCCCACACAAGGCACAACCAAGCCCTGGTTGCTGCTTCCTAACCCCTGGGTGGGAGCAGCTCCTGGCTTCACCAGATACGAGGCCACGCTGCTGCCGAGAATGCCGTGAGCCACAGCGCGTTTCTCCTCGTAAGCAGACGCGCACATGTAAGCGGGTGATTTGCACATAAAGAACGGCAGCTTAGAGGGAAAATGATGACTAAAATTAAACGCATGCGAGAAGCAGGTCCCCAGCCATCCTCGGCACGTTGGTTTTGGATGTGAGAATCGCCTAGAAAAAATCCAAAATCGTGTCCTTCCCAAATATTCCCGCCACCTCGTAAAGAGTTCAGTGCTCCCCAGACTTTGCATTTATTCCAGTAATAACCTTCTCCTTATCGGCCCATCAGGCCAACCACATCCACAGGCTGATAGGTTTTGTGCACCTCTGCCACAGAGGCCACCCAAGCTCATGAGAAGCCATTTGGCCAGAAAGAAGCCCCAGGTGGGTGTAGCAGAAGTATGAGAAATGAGGCGAGCAGGCTCCACGGCACACACTCTCTGTGTTATAATTACAGACAGATATGCAAGGGCCATATGAGCAGAAATGGAAAACATTGTATTTCACATTAATCAAAGGAGAATGTGTAAATGTCCCACCAAACAATGGCATGTCATAGGGTCTTAGGACATCAGGTTCTCTGAGAGAGAGAGGGTGGGGAGTGATGCTATATCGGACACCGCTCTCGGTGGCTCCTCCATTCCTTTTCTGGTGACGATGGCTGCTGTGCCAGGCACTGTGGACAGAGCACCAGGGAAAGGCAAGAAGCGAGACTCAGTGGACCAGAAGTCCACCAGGGGAACAAGATGACCAGAGAATGACTGGGCTGCCCTGGGGCTCTGTGGCCTGAGGGAAGGCACCTTAGGCAGCTGCAGAACCCAGAGGCCCCTGGCTGGGGGACAGAATCCTGGCTCCGACTGCAAAGCATGCAATCTGCAGAATTCTGACCCAAGCCCCCCGTCCGTGGGCTGACCCATGCGAGGGACTCTTCCTTGCATCCACTTATAGACAGGTGAAGGGAAAGGGGCAGCCCAGATCCGATTACAAAACAGCAAAAGGAAATCCAAAGCGAAGCCATCCTCTGAAAGCACTGGGTTCCTCAGACCCTTCCTTCCTTTCTTCACGTTCCTGAAGCATAAATGATCCTTCCTGCGTTTCCCACGGCAACCTGAAGTATAAATCTCACCCGACCACTGAAATTTGCAGGAATCACTTACTAACAAAACAAGCTGAGCCCCAGAAAGCTCCCCTCTCTATTTTCCTGCATGCAAGCCCTTTCGTGCTTTTCACCAGCCCACAGTTTCCACAGCTAATCCCCACCTCGCTCACTAAGTGTCATGGCATGTGAGGGCCCCCAGCTGCTCGCGCCTAACGACAGCCACGCCACTGGGAACCCTGGCCACAGATTTTTCAGCCTTGAAAAGACGCTCACTTTCACACCCTGTGAGCTGACTAAGGGGTGTCAGGAAGAAGCAGTAATACTGAGTAAATAGGAAGAAGGGCAAAGCCAGAGTTTGCCAAGGTGAAAAACCATAGTCTAAGAATCCACACAAACCTAGATGCTACCCAGCTGCTGCACAGCTGGATGGACACGGGTCCTCCCACATTCCACGAGCCTCCCACTGGATTTTCCACCAGTGCAGATGGCCCTTAGCTTACCAGCCTCCTTAGACAATGAGAAAATCAGATGAGCTGCCACAGTTTCCTAAAACAAAACCAAAAATGTTTGAAATCATCTAAAGTTATTACACTGTTACCTCAAGGGAGTTTTCTTAAGTCATTAAAAAAGATGATGACAAAAATGTTCGTTTGTCCCTATGGAGGCAAAGTTGAGAGGATATTTTGGAAGGGTTAAGGAGACGTGCTTTTGAACCATTCTCTTCACACAGCCCCTCTGAAGGGCTGTGTGCTTTCCAAAAGCAGCTTCTGACCCTTCCCAAGCACTCTTCCTGTCATGCACTATGCAAACAACGGCCCACCTACAGGTCTGGGACATGGCAGGAAGAGTGACAGACAAGGCCGGGTCTCGTATGGTTTAGACAAGTGGCAGCAATTGAGCCAATATCTTCTGAGTAGCGTATAACGTTATAACCGAGATGTTCTGGATGGAGATGACCTCTGTGTTCCATTGCTGGAGATGGGGAGAGCAGGCCAAGGACATGGACTCCCAAGTACCCAGCAGGCAAGTAGGTAGCTTGGAGAAATAATGCTGGGTACCTCAGTGTGCCCCCTAAGAGATTCATTGGCCTCATCCTCTGTGCACCAAAGCCAAATTGTGTCCTATGGGGCTCATCAGACTAGCAATAAGAAAATGACTTTCCCTGTCAGCGAGGGAGCTGCTAAGATTATAGTGCCCAACCAGGGCAGGCTAGACAATTGCTGCAAAAGCTCTGGAGCAAAGGCCAGGCCCGGTACTATGCAAGTCTCCAGGCGACTCCTAGACACAGCCCTGGGTAAGAACCTGTGGGATACTCAGCTTCACGGCCTCTGCATCCTAGTGTGGCAGTCACTTCCCCTTTTCTGGGGCAAAATATGAGGCACCCACAGTGTAGAGAAAGACAGGCTTGCTTTGGCTCATGATCTTGAGGAGTTCAGTTCATGGTCTGCTCCAAGGCAGAAGCTGCGTGGTGGGAGGGCTCTGCTCAGTCCATGGCAGCCAGGCAATGACAAGAGGAAGGAAGTGCCCAGGACCCACACTCACCCACATCACACTCCCTGAGACCACCCATTCCACCTGAGGCCCCTCTCTGAATATGTGAGACTTGGGACCATTTTACTTTATCCTTTCTTACTGTCTCTTTGACTAGATCTTCATTCAAAATAAGCTGACCAATTTTACAGCCCTTGTGTGGGATGGAGTTACTGAGTTTATGCAGCGGGCTTCTTTTCTTCAGCAGGTTTCTTTTCTGCTGGTTTCTTGGGAGCTGCAGGGTTTCCCTCCAAAGCCTTCTTCCCAGGCTTCTTGGGACCAGCAGCTTTCTTGCTTTTCTTCTCTTCCACAGGCTTCTTGCTGGCAACCTCCTTGTCTTCCAATTTGGCAGCTGCTTTAGTCATCCGGACCTTGTGGTTCCTGGCCTGGTGAAGAATGGTGTTCAGCGCACGGTCTTTGCATGTGGGTTCAGCTTCAGCAGGATTCTCAGGTTCTTCAGAGGATTCTTCTTCGGGACTCTACAATGAATCTTCTTGCATGGTGCCTGCAGGGCTCTTTGGATCTCTGGACCCTTCAAGATTCTGCTCAGGTGCTGGACCAATCACCTTGTGCACAGGCAGGTTATAGTGACTCTGGAGAGTAGCAGCTTTTTGCCAAGGGCCGTACAGCTGATCTAACTTCAGGATAGATGCAGAAGCACCCCACATGAGCAGAGTAGTGACTGGGATATTTGATGATGCCATTATAGATGATGCAAGGTCCCTTGTGCTGGATGCCACAGTGGTTTCTCATCTTACACTTGCCAGCTGTAGTGGTTGATAGGTTGTGTCAACTTGGCTTCCTGCTGCTGGGGTCAGAGGGCCGGCCCCAGGATGCAGTGGGCCCACCCCAGAGTGACTCAGCAAAAAGAGGCCATACAAAGGGGCTGAGGAAGGGTCGAACTTCCACTTTCTCGGGGGAGCTCAGTCTTCACATTTGGCTCAGACTTCCTTGCTGGCTTGCAGCGCAGACTCTGCACCCTCCAGCCTGGATCCTTCA
The DNA here is from genome assembly GCA_004027025.1 of Myocastor coypus. Taxonomy (NCBI): domain Eukaryota; kingdom Metazoa; phylum Chordata; class Mammalia; order Rodentia; family Myocastoridae; genus Myocastor; species Myocastor coypus. The sequence continues at coordinate 32,645 of PVJA010015464.1, read as the reverse complement.
GCTTCCATCGCAGACTCTTCAGTCTTCATCAAAGACCCACTGGCTGACAAATAGAGACTTGCAAGGGACAATGCAGTGAGCTTCAGACCTTGGGACTGAATTCTTCAGTCTGGGTGTGCAGACGCCCTTTGCATGCTTCCTCATCTGGCTCTGTGGCTGGCTGCTATAAGCCAATCTTGTAGTTCCTTACACATTGTATACCCTGTGATAATGTCTGTTCCTTTGAGTAAAACCCTAACTAATACACCAGCCCTCATTCACTGAGAGGCATAGACCTTTCTGATATCATTCTAGCCCTTGAGTTTCTTCCAAAGCAAAACCGCCTCCTTAGTCTTCTTGTAAGCTTCAACTTTATCTTCCACCACCAAAGGAAGTTCAGAAACTTCCTCAATTTGATGACCTTTGGACATGGCCAGTGCTGTCCAGGCCGAGGTGGCCAAGGCCAAGCAGATGGCACACCGCATCTGGGTTGTGTTCCCTCTGCAGTGCCAACAGTGCCAGGGTTTGTTGGTGCTAACATGCGGCGTCCCACACACATATTGCCAACAGCTCCCTGACAAGAACGGTGGGTCCCACCGCCACGAACTCTAGGAGTTGAAGCCACAGCTCTGCCTGTCCCCCAAAACTCAGCCCTGGGCTGATGACCTGCTCATTCTCTGACAGCGTATGGCTGTCGGTTGTTTCTGCAAGTTGGTGTGAACAAAATTCACAATATCTGATCAAGTGGGATCCTTGAACGTATGTAGCAGGCCAGGTGACATTTTTGCCAGGTGGCTCCCCCTTTTCGGAGAACATGGATATCAGGGGATAAGCACAGCCATGGCGGGGAGAGGAGAAGGCCACGCTCCTCCCGACCCAGAGCCTCCCGCCTTCGACCATTTTAGATCCCAGCCATAGCACCAAGCAGGCCCCCAGCTGACTGTCTCTGGCAAGCTTTCGACTCATAATGAACAGTCAAAGCCCAGGGGGACCCGCTTGAAGCTTCATCCGTGTTATTTCTCTTTGCAGACCACATCTCTGCCTAACACTGCAATATTCCTTGACAGTATTGAAAACACACATGCACAGAAGAAGAAAAATGTGCACAGAGTCTCTTCCTGAGAACACAGCCTCGGGGTCAAGCCCCTTGTTGCTGGAGTAGCACGCAGCGTGCGCGTGCACACGCTTTGGGTGGCTTCTTAAGTAAGACCACATCTTTGGGGTCTCAATCAGCACCTGAAAGATTTTGTAAGATATTTCAGCCTTTAAAAGACAAGAGGATTTTTTTGATATTAAACGAAAGAAATGAGTACAGACACGTTGAAATATCGCAGCAGTGATGATGGAGAGATTTTGTAGCCAGAAAGAGGCTGTCCCAAATGTGGGCCTGTGCTACTTCTAATAATATAGGCATATTGGGAATGAGTTCGGTGCCCCAGAAGAGGGAATGTTCACACTGGAAGCCAGTGACTACTAAATGGCATACCGTGTTTAAATAATGCAAGTATTCTGTTGCATCCGAACCCTTAGTACAACTTCTTATGCATCTGAAAAACACAAGTCCAACAAAAACAAACTCATAAACACGTAAAATATATTGAACAAAAGGAATAGTGACAGGCGGTTCTCTTGCAGAAACAAAATGCCAAGGTAGGTATTTAGTGGGAAGGGACTAATATCTGAGTTACTGTCTTTAACTTGTTTATTCAGTTCCTTTCATCTTCAATAAGGTGAAACACCACCTGAATCACTTTAATTGAAATGGTGGTGCTTTCTTTCTGAACAATAAATTGATATTTTAAATGTTTTCCTAATTTTAATCAGCACAGGCATTTAACGCCACACTTTAAAAGGAAATATTGTCAACAATGTAAAATGCCAGTTCAGCTAAGCACTTACATGGGTGACAACTGTGATATTAAGCATACATTGCATTTATGATGTTCACTGTAAACAATCAGTACAAACTGAGCCTCTGCAGTGACTAGATGCCCTCACAGGGCAAAACAAGTGGGAGGCATGGGCTGGTTTTAGTGCGACTTGAACACTCAGGTTACCAGAGGGCATCATGATAGGCAGCATTTGTGTTTTCATGTAAGTATTAATAGAATTTTTTAAAGATAGTAGCACTGTGCAGGACCAATGGTAGTTAATTCTGAGGACTGAGATTATAGATTTGAGAACTGAGTTTTGTCTTCAAAGCAAAGATGCGGCATTGAATGATCAAAACTCTTCCATTTTACTAAACATCCCATGATTCAGTGAAGAATTTCCAAAGGTTGCGGCTGCCTTGAGCTGATTCCACAAGGAAAGCTGATAGAACTATATTTCAGGGGCTGAAAGTGCACGTCCGTGCATACACACAAAAATCGTAGCCACTGCCTAAGGGTCATGAGACTACGAGGATAGTTTTTGATGTTCTCTCTCTGTGCATTGAAAACTTTGGTCGGCACCCACTCACAGGGCTGCTAGGAACCCTGCCGCCCTGGCCAGGCCCTTTTGAGGCTCTTGAACCTAAGCTCCTGCATGCTTGGTTTCTAATAGGTCAGATGCAGCAGTTGTGCAGAGCGCCCCCCTCTTTTGAAGGCATGCTTGCAGTGCGTGAAGTTTATACGCATCTTGGAGAGTAAGTAGCTGCACGGAACAGTTTCTGGTTTTCCTTTCTTTTGTGACCCCGCCCCCTGTTCTTGCACTTCCCCGTTTCATTCTTGTTGACACCATTAGTCTTAGCTCTTGCCCATGACCTTACCTTCTCTGTTAGCTGAGGTCATGAGGACACTACACCTCGCACTTCCGCATGCTCCGGGCTCCCTCCCCCCGCCCCTCACTCGCCCTGGGCCTCCTGGACCCCTCCATTTACAAGAGATCTTTGAAGACCAGCTTTCAAAAAGATTCACTTCTCACTCAGTCTCTTTCTTGCTTTCTTTGAAAAATGGCTTTCTTAGGAAATCTAGGCACTATATGAGCATTGTGGTATGGCAGGGACTTGCTCCGCGAGTGAGCCGAAGCACCCACGGGTGCTTTTCTTCCCTGCTGGCCACAAGCAGGTCCTTCAGGAGAGTCCACCACTCCGGCCTCAGCTGGACCTCGGGCCAGACACACCCGGGTTCTTGATTCCTGGGAACAATCAGACAGCAAATAGTATTCTTTGCAGATATCAGGATGGTTTGTTATATAACTATAAATAGGTCATTTCCTTGTTAAAATAAACATCAACTTTACAGTCAGAAAGATCAGTGGTAAATAGTTTGGCTTCTTATTTACTGTTTTCTCCTTTCTGTTTTTTTCCTGGAATAAAATGATTGAGCAGGGTGGCATGAGGTGCCAGGGGCCTAAGCTTCGTGGCTTTTGCTAAGAAGGCAGAGACACTCCCTGCTCTCTCCTGCTCTGAGGTGGGCCCTCTTCTGTCATTTGGGGGAATGAACTCAGGTTAAGCTCTCTGTCACTCACTATTGCCATGTAGGCTGACAGATGAAGAGATGACCACTGCTCCTGGGGTCACACAGCGTCCTGCCCCTGGCATTGCTTAATCCACGAGGCCCACCCTCCTCTACGGCATAGACCAGTGGGAGAATTTTGCCCTTGGATTTTTACCTCAGAATTTCTCATCATAAGGGTAGAGCAATGATTTCCTAACAACGACACAACCAATGGATTAACGTCATCCCCAAGACACTCAGTAAGTGAACCTGTTCCTCGCTATAGTCCAAAACAGAAAATAGTATCTTAAGAAGGAAGAGGAAGTGACGGAGGCAGGAAGCCCTGGCAAGCAGCCCTCTAGGTAAGGTGGGCAGGCGTGGCGCACCGTGAGCTCACCAAGGCCTGCTTCCTGCACCAAAGCGCCAGCTCTGCTGACCTGATCCCCAACCCCAGCTTCCACAGGACACGTCTGAAGCAGGGATAATATGGTAATTTTCACAGTTACAGAGTGGAAAATATTTATAGTGTAGCAGCTGAATGTGTCTTTATTTCATATTCTAAGAACCATGCCCTGGGATGGAAGGGAAAACATTTTGAATAAGATGTGGGTGAGCCCCAGAATCCCTGCCTCAGAAGCGAGGTGGCTTTTTGATAGAAAACACTTTCCTCGTTCATCAGGGTTGCTAGCCTATGGTGAGCTTAATTAAAATCAATGGAGAAAAAAATTGAATACTCAGAAGCACGATTTGGGGCTCATGAAATGTAAATGACTCAAAATATGAAAGACCCAAATAACCTTGGGTCATGGGCTTCGTTTAGTGATCACTTTATTGATCCATTCAGAGCCATCTTTGCCCACGCCTGACCTCTGCCATCTCTGACAGACCTGGGAGGGGACACAGCCTGAGTCTCGGGGCCAGAGCCCCGCTTCCCTGCTGCTGCCCACACCGGTCCACCCTCCATCCCTCTCGGTTTCTCTGTCCTCAAGGTTTCCAGCATGTCTGTTGCTCTCTCTCTCTCTCTCTCTCTCTCTCTCTCTCTCTCCATCTCGGTAGCAAAACAAATGTCGGAGGTCTGCAAGAAAACTCGGTCTTTCCACCAGCCTGGAAAGGACCGTGGCTCTTGATTAAGTTATGAGAAAGCTGCGTCTTTCTTCCTTGGGTGCAATTTCATTTTGTCCACATGCAATTCAAATTCCTAAACAGATAAAATGAGCCACAAATTCATGTCCTTATTTTGAAGGGATCTGGTTAGCAGCATACGCACAGTACACAAAATGGGTAGACTGCTTTGCTCTTCCCTCCACCCATGCTCCTTGGTGTGGAACTTTGGAGCTCTCCCCATAAAGGTCAAATACACTTCCTTTGGATACTCTGGTCTGACTGGGCAATAGGATAAGACAGCAGTCTCAGCTGCATGCGGTGTGGCCTCCGGCACCTGTGGGGTCACCTTTCATCTCTGCTGTCCCCGTAGAGAGTAGGTTCTGGAGGACAAGAAACAAGTGCAACACACAGAGTTGCCCCGCCAGTCCACGGGACCTGTGCCACGCAGAAACCACTCCCTGGACACGTGACTGAGCGCGTCTATGGCTGTGGAGCCAATGCCAGCTGTTTTCAGGTGCAGAAGAATAAATGCTTCCACAAGTTACCTGGTGTCACGCACTTCTGTCACCTCATGTCACAGTGGCGATAGCTAGTCGTGTAAGCAGTTCACAGCTCTACTCTCACTGAAAAAGGGGTCTACTGAGCACAGTGATTTGAGGAGCAGACAGTTATGCAAACATCATGTGTGTGTGTGTGTGTGTGTGTTTGTGTGTGTGCGTGTACAAAAACACAGCTCATGATTCTCCATACAAACGATTTCTCTAACATCAACATGACTGGCCCACTTGCCCCCAAAACAGTCACACTCATTCATTCATTCATTCATTCATTCATTCATTCATTCATTCATCCTCTTAGTTGTTCGCCGTCACACAGCAGTCACATCTCAGACCACGGGGACACAAAGACGCACAGGCCCCAGAGCTACTGCCCTAAGAACCCGCCGCCTACCTGCTGGTGCACTGGGGAGTGCACCACCATGGCTGAGAGCTCTGTCTTCTGTTTAGCAAACAATAAACACGCAGTGATGCGCCCCTACCACTAATGGTTGCTAAATACTGTATCATCTTTGGCTCCATCATCTATAAAAGAATAACTCTGATAAGAAAAACAACTTATTATTCAGTCCTGGATGCTGCACCCCAAGGTAAGACTCCCCTTAAAATACAAAACTCTTTGACATTAGCAGGACTAAAAAATAAAGTCCATGTCACTCAGCGGGTGCCAGGGACCTATATTATGTCCTTCTGTTGGTTACAGAATTTTCAATATTTCCTTATCCTTTTTCACTCCTATGCATTGCAGCTTATAGCAGGGGTAATCATTTCCTGTGTTTGAAAAAGAGATGAAAGCATTCATGGATGAAAGCAAGTTGGATTTAATCTCCTTCCCTCTCATCCAGTGCACTGTACTGATCATTTTCCAAAAAAACAAGACTTAAGCTCATTTTTTGTCACGACAAAACTAGTTTCATAATAATCAGATGGCAATTCCGAGTGTACACAATTCTAATATAATTACCAGGAGGAAATGTAGAGGGAGTTGCAGGTTTGAGATAAAGAAAAGCCTGTGAATTTTGTATTAATGTCTCGGGCTCTCTTATTTGTGCAAGTAATCAATCTTTCTGGGAGTAGAATGGTAATTCTTTGTGAAAAAAATGACAAGAGTCGGAAGAAGAAAGAAGATAATCTGAGTCCCATTCGGTACACAGCAGGTCAGCTGTGATTGACAAAGCTCATCCCCCAACTGTGGCTCGCGGAGTAATCCCAGCAGCAGAGTCTCATTTGCAGCCGAAGCCGTGTTAATGACATGTTTAACAGCTGCTTGCTGAAGTTTGGAATCTGCATTAACCCGCAGAGCAGTGAACAGAAAAATGAGGAAAGGCACTGAACTCAAGCCTTCATTACTCGGGCGGCCCAGGTGAAAGGGTGCCCGGAGGTCGCGCAGAGGCGGGCTGCAGGGCGTGGAGGTGGGAGTGCAATTGCATGTTAGGACCCTCTTGGAGACGACAGGGGCTGATCGACACACAGAGAGAGCAACAGGAGCAACCTGACGCTCTCATTGCTGGGACAATGAGGCGGGGAAGCCAGGCAACCAGAAGGAAGTTGCGGCTCGGGACAGCAAACATGACACTGGCTTCACTGTCACCTCAGATCAACGCAGCCCGTGTCCAGGTGGACACTGTCACATCAAGAAGACTAAGCGAGGCCCTAAGCAATGTTATTTACTCATCAGCCTCCTTGGCCCCAAGGAATAGTGCTTATTTGTCTCCCTGCCAGGAAGGAAAGGGTGCCACCTGCCATTGTGTCCTTTGTGGACTTCATAAAATTGAGTTGGAGTAAAGGTTCAGTGAAACAAGGGCTCACAAAACGTGGCCCTCTGCAGTGGCCTTGTTGTTCTGTGCATGTATAGCTGTGGGAATAAGCCACACTTACCACAGCGGGAGGAGAATAGATACACGGGAAGGGCCAGGAGATACAAGAAAAAGCCCACGTTCTCCACATCTCTAAACGCAGCCTTTCGTGGCAGGCACAGAAGCCCAGGGTCTCGCTGCTCTTATCTATAATGGGTGGGGTTCCTGCTCTACACGTGGCTGCGAGAATTCAAACAAACCACGTGCCTCTCTCAGCACACGCGGACCATCCCTGAAGACGGGCTGTGGCCTTAACTGGAGAGGAAGTGTCAGAGGTCTCCCATCAGCTGAAGGCCGTCCTTAACAGTCTCCACAAAACACTGCCCTTTGGCGAAATACCAGTTCCATGAGGCTAGTGCACTACTTGTGCCTAGGAATGCTGAGCCACATAGAAAAGCCATTTGAAACATTTGCAGATAGGGGCCAGGGACATAGCTCAGTGGAATAAGTGCTTGCCTGGCAAGCACAAGGTCCTGAGCTCAATCCCCGGTACTGCAAAAAGACAAAAAAAAATCTTATTTGTGGGTGATTATGGCAGATGTGACCATCTGAGGGGCCTCTCACACCCTGCATACTTCTCTCACTGAAGGTCATGTGAATATATATCCCAACATGCTATAATTAATGTATTCATCAGGTATCACAAGCATACAGTAATGAAAAAATATTTTAAAAAAAGACAGAAAGCAGCACCTCTGGAATTCTAGTGTCTTGGGACTCACTTCAGCCCCTTGTGAGAGGGATAAGAGTAGCCCCCAGGAGAACAAGCTGGGACAGGAAGGCTTTGCAACCTAAGTCTTCCATATGTGGAAGCATTTGGACTCTCTGTCTTTTAATGGAAGCCGTTCCAGTTTCTATCTAGATGTTCCCCCCAAGCTGCATCCAATCACAAGTGGGGCTGTGTCCCAGGGTGTGGCCATCACAGCCTAGAGAGTGAATGACCACTTGGAGACAAACTTAGTGGAGTCTCAGAGAATCGCAGAAGGGCTGCCTCGGCCGAGAGCTCCCAGGGCAGGAGGACTCCCAGGGGGAGCCCTGACGCCAGGAACGCTCTGCTTTCTATTCAGCACACCAGTGTAAGGGGAGAAAGCACAGGAAAAGCAGGGTAGGCAGGAAAGAGCGAGGACGGACCAAAGCCAGACAGACCCCGCGTGCTTCCAAGCTCCTCGCCCTGTTGGCCAGCCGCTCTCTTCTAGAACCCGTCTACTTCTCACCCGTTTTAGCCATTCGCTGTAACCAATTTCCCATGGAGACTTGGCGAGGAGCTTGGGCTGCAGACCCTGCACTCACCGGTGAAGGAGTTTACGGCTCACCCCGCCCTGTAGGCAGTAGGCTCTTCTCGAGGCAGGCACCAGATGTGCGGCTGGAGGAACATGCATCTCCTTCCCTGGCTCCCCCCTCCCTCTGTGCTTCCTGCCCACCGTGGAGTGGTCAGAAGTCCCTCCCCCCAGACCCTTCCGTAGTGACTTCCTGCCTTGTAGCTAAACTTCTGAGGCAAAATAGACCTTTCTTTGTTTTCATTGCTGGAGCCCTGGCAAGACGACAGGGACTAGAACAAGGACCAGAGGCAATGAATTGTCGGGGTGCTTTTAGCCATCACAGCCTGCTTGGTAACAAGGCCCTCTTCCCTCAGCGAGGTCGGTCGTCCTCCCTGGACCCGAGAAAGTCCTGGCCACCGCATGTGACGTGCGTGTGTTCACCAACCATGTCTCTTCTCAGACGCAGTGCCATCTTGCAGCCCAAGAAGGCAAGTGAAGGACAGGGAGAGATCCAGGCAGAGAGAGGGAAGGACGACCACAGTTACACAGCTGTCACCACACATGGTTCTCCTGTGCTAGGAGCTGTTCTCGCGCACCTCCCACAATGCCCAAGCTGTGCTTTAGACGTCACTGTAGCGAAGCGTAGTCAAAGTGGTGTACAGAAGACGCGATTCTCTCGGCAGCTCCAGGGCTCTGCTGAGTGTCTTGGAATGTACCCTGTGCACCAATGGAGACCACTGCATGCTGACTAAGACAACATAACCGGTGACCTCACAGATTCAGGCCCAATGCAGAAAACACAAAGGGCAGATGGCTGGCATCTCTAAGAGTTCTCGGGGCCCCCCCCCCACTCCCAGAAGGCACCACGGATGCCAGGTCACAGAGGTAGTCACTGCTGCCAGTAACCCCTGCTCTTCTGCACCTGGTGCCTAGGGAGTCTGTGTTCTGTTCCCTCCAACCCCCGGTGGTGAGAACACCCACAGCTGTCAGCTGTGCAGCAGGGGCTACCTCAGAGCTCAGCCCCATGAGCAGAGCACCGAGGCTTGTGGCAGCTGGGGTTCCCTCCCTTCACCCTCCACCTTCCTACTGCCGGTCCACTCAGGGGACCGCAAGGGCTTTTTGAAATCCTTAAAATGTTCTCCAACCCAACTGTATTGAATTCACCTTTGCCTACATCTACATGGGCGTTGGTGTCAGTGGAGATATTCGCTTTAGCCTTTGCCTGTGTGCGTTTCCCAATATGGCTAGGGAGTTGCATCTTTCATTCTTTCAGGAACACCACATCCACAGAGCCTCCCAGGGCCTGGTCTTCCCTACTCTCCCTCGTCTCTGCAAACAGCTTCCCTCCAGTTATGGCTGGCTCAAGGTTCGCCACACTCAGCCCTAAAGTGGAGTCTCTATCTCATCTTTTCAGCTTGGTGTTAATGGTAACAAAGCAAGAGGATCTCTGAGCGCCTGCCCTATTGCCTGGAACCATGTTCCCTGTTGTATGGACACACTATCTTATGATCCTCCAAACCAAGAGAAGAAACTAAACTTTGGAGCCTGAATTTGTGCCTAAGGATACTGATCTGTCAGGAAAGGTCCTGAGTGCTCGAGTCCAGGACAGGCTTCTGTGGAGTTTGCCATCCAGCCGCCACGCAGCACACCTGCTTTCTCTGCTGCAGCGCGTTCCCCTGTCAGGCCAACCTGCACTCCCTGGATAATGTTTAGCAGCTATTTTCTCTGCATCACGTACTCTGCTAGCGACTCAGGTCCAAGAGTGGAAGGAGCTGGCTGCAGTCCTCGTGTTTTCAGTGTTCTCACTGCAGTGGGGAAGACAATAGGGAATGAAGAAGAGGGTGCCGGCCCATCAGCACGTGCTTTGAAGGAACACAGCGGAGTCTATTACAACACAAGGCATCCCTTGACTTTCTGTAGGGCTCTCCTGGAAGCTCCAGGCTGGACTACAGGGAAGAGCTTCTGAAGGAAAAGGAGCTCCCAGGAAGAGCGAGGCTGGGGTTGCAAAGGAACTCCTCAAAGCAGCCCAAAAATACTCCCTCAAAAGCTTGGAGGTCACACTCCCTGGTCAGCACGTGGTGCCAAATGAGGATCTGGGGCCCAAGGAAGGACAGTGCTAGCTTAGCATGAACAGGACATAAGTAGAGCATTGGATAGATACCCTCGGACACCTGTACAGTAAGCCCAGAGGACGCGGCTGAGGGGGACACGCCAGCGGTCTCCAGGGCCTGGCCAGGAGACCTGGTCACCTGCTAGACTTCTCCAGAGCCTGTGGCCCAGCATGTAAAGGCAACACTGACCACTTTCATCTTGAGACTCAGTAAGAGGCCAGGTGCAACCTGGCATACTTAAAATACAATCAAATTCAAGATACAACTTATTATACTCTGCTCCATGAATAATTCAAAGACTTTAAAAGTTATTTTTTAAAAGTTCTAATGTATCAATACTTATCTCAACCTAATAAAAGTATTTCAAACAATATCCAGGTCAATCTTGGAAGGTGTTTGTTTGTTTGTTTGTTTCCAAAAGAGAACTGGACATGCCCACCATGGTAGGGAATCAGACATCCAAAGGAGGCATGGATCTTATCTCTGGTGGAGAACTCCCAGCCTTCCCCTTGTATTTCTTCCTAAGGGTCTGATGTAGAAACATAGTTAAATTCTTACTGAATCGATACTTTCAACTTAAAATGAGACAACAGCCAAACTTCACCTCTTGAACATCTACTTCCTCAAATGTACACTTTGCTACCATATTCACAGTTACAAAATAAAATTTACCATGAGGTATCAGTGAACCTAGGGAAACCCATGTGCTCCCTCTTAGGTGAGCCCTTGCCTGCCTAAACACATTGGCCCTTTCAGCCTAAATGTGAAGCTTGCTCCAAGTGAAGCTGTAGGACTTTGCTGATGCCCTGAGGGCAGAGATTCAAGCTGCTAATCAAGTGATGCCCAGCTCCGCCTTCTGGGCACATGACAGGGTTTGTCCTCCTGCAGGCCAGGAGGACCTCAGGACTGTCTGCGGCCTGTGAATTGCTGGCAGCTGGGCTATTCTCGGAGGCCCCATGGCAATACATCGCATCTCCATCTGCTTGCTGGGGAGAACCAGAAGATGCCTGAGTCTCTTCCCAGTGGCCACAGTGAGCTTGGGCCTCTGCTGGTCTGCCTGGGCAGCACCATGAGGTAGAGTCTGTGTGGGCTGAGGTGGGAGACGGTGGCTGGTGTCCTACACCTGATTCCACACAACCTAGCTGCTTGGGCTGACAGGTCCATGCATGCCTGAAGCCCAAGCGCCCATCCGAAAGGCGTCTGACTGCATGGCATTCTGAGCCGCTGTTACCTCTCCATGGGAGTAGAGTCCCCATACAGGAGAGCCACGGATGGGACCCAGTACGCTGCAGCCTCCAGCCTACTGATTCTGAACGTTCACTGTGCTTCTTTGCGTATGTGCCTGCCTCGTGCTGTTGAATCCCGCTCATCCCCCAACCCACGAGATGCCAAGACTGTGGAAAAGGCTAGTGCTACTACCAAACAGTACACAAGCTGCCCTTTGGTGGCTTTTCCTGCGTCCCCTGGTAACCACTAGGGTAGGCATCTATAACACCCCCCAAAGCCTCATCTCCGAGGTGGAGATCAAAGAGTGGCTGGGTGGGTCAAGGGTGCGTGATACTAGATTACGGCGGTGATAGCAGTCCCCGGAATGGTTTATGGTGGCTCTGGATATGGACAGTGGGAAGGCCCACCCTGGGCAGCAGGGGCAGCATCCAATACACTTGTAGGCTGGATAGAACAAAAGACAAAAGGAGGCTGGCTGTGCGCTGTCCGCGGCCTACCTGCCTGCCTGCCATGGACGATTTCCCCTCTGTCATGCTGCCCTACCCTGGAGCCAGACAACTGTGGATAGAAGCCGCTACAGACTGTGAGCTGAGACAAGCCCCTCCTCCTTTCACCAGGGGTTGAGAGGCATTTCGCCCCAGCAAAAAGAGGAGTAACTGAGACCCTAGCCGGATACCGATGAGGCAGTCTTGCACGCTGCCTTCTTCGTCTATACCACAGGCGCGGGGAGGTGCGCACGGAAGGAAAGCATGGGTGCTGAGCCTGCGCATGCGGCTGAGCGGCCCGCACTTAGCACGCAGGAGGAGCAGACTTCCCGCGCACAACGCCAGCCTCCCATCCCATTCTCTCTCTAGAGCTCAATGAAACAGAGGACTGTGACGCGTTGGCCTCGACTCTAGTTTTATTCCAACAGAATACAGAAAATACGGATCAACTGCCTGGCTCCTTCTTTCCTCAGGCCCCAACCTTCCCTAGGAGCTGTTCTTGATGGCCACGCTGCCCCTGCTAAGCTATGGTGAGGCAGCCGGCAGCTGGCCACGGGTGTGGGAAGGGGAGCTATGCCACTCTGTGTCAAGCAGGACCCCTCTTGTGGCCCTGGTGAGGCGCCAAGCAGAAAGCTGCGCAGGAACAGCCACCACCCTCACTCCCAGGGGCGCAGCCAGACCATCTGTACTTTGTTTTCTGTCCCTTCTACGACCCATCACCACCAGCCTACGTTTAAAGCTGCACAACTGTGCCGTCGCACATCCCCGTCACTCAGAAGTCCAGGCAAGCTTGAGTTCACAGAAAACAAAAATAAACCTGGAAGCTGCCCTGCATGCTTCTCCGCGACGCTGCGCTCCTGGTTGGAGCGCTCAGCGCCCGTTTTCTCACTGGCCATGAGCCGGGAGTCCTTTTCAGCTTCCTCAGCCACCTCCTGTTCCCAGCTGGGGCTTCTCCTTAGATACAAATTCAACAAGTGGAACCCTTTCCGTCCTCAGTCTTTCTCTTTCTAACTTCCTGCCTATTGCCAGAGACAGATCCTTCTTCCAGGCTCATGTCATGAGACTGGACACGATGGAGTGACCCAGAAGGATGCCTCTCTTTTAGTTATAGATGAGTTATAACACAAACCCCTGACTGGCAGAGGTCACGTCATGGTCATAGCTTCCAGGCACTGGGCATGGGCATCTTTGGGCAACGCCCTGCCTTGATTATGCTATCCATGTCTCGGCAGACCAATCCCAGTTCTGCCCCTGATGGGCCAATCACAATTCTTCAGTTGAATAGTAGAAGTCTAGAAGCTAACAGAAGATAAAGAGGTCGATGTGACCACATGCACGTTGGTGGTGGACCTGGCCTCAGCGAAGGCACAGGGCTATTTGTCCCCCTAGGAAGCCCATGGAAGACCGTCAGTGGCTTTCTGGCAGAAACAGACCCATATTCCTGAAGTTGGAGGGGCGCAGAGGCAATGCCCCAGCATTGTGAAAGCCAGGGGCTGCTGGAAGCCCGAATGCCATGCCAGGAGGGTGCAGTGCGGAGCGTTTGCCCTGCTGGTTTTGGAAGGAATCTGTATGATTCCCCAGAGATCCAGGAAAAGCTCTGCAGCAGACAGAACCAATAAGCAGAGGACAAATTGAGTTTCACAGAGGTGAGAAAGAAAATGTAGCAGCTAAACTTGTGAACTGTGGAGTGTAAGAACTATGGTAGGTCTACTTACTGTCCATGAAAATATGAGGCAATACCCGCCCTTGACATCCACCCCTCAGGGAACCCTGAAGTCTGCAGCAAAGACGCAAGCCAGGAATCTCCTCCTGTGCCTTCTCGACCCCAGGCTACAGGAGCTGAAGGGAACCTAGTCAGCTCAGAAACTGGGAGCAGCAGAGGAAACAGCCACGCTTCCTCTTCCCAGCAACTTCCCGTGGCTGCAGAGCAGGCCAGGGCCAGAGAGGAAGGAGCCTTGCCCTGTATGACGGGTTCAGTCTGGGTGTGCGTCCAGGCTGAGGACCAGGAGCTCAGACGGCACGGTGACCAGGGCAGTAGGAGTAGCTCTTCTTGCCCTATCATCCAGGCTACGGTTTGCAAGCCGTGTGTCTTAGTCTGCAGTCGTGGTGAACAGCGAGGGAGACCCCTTGATAAGCCATCAGCGCTTGCTGTCTCGTTCTGTCCTTGGTGTGTCACTCTAGCTCAGTCGTTGCCTTCACCGGGTGAAGAGATTCCTGGAGAGGGGGTTGGATCACGCAGACGCTGTGCGTGTGGAGGGTCTCTCGCACTGAGGTTTGTGTCCCGGGTGCAGACCGGGGCAGCGGGCCTGGCGGGGCGGGCCTGGCAGGGCAGGTCTGTAGGACGGGTGGAGCCTTTCCTTTCACACTCCACTGCCCGATCACTGTGGAGTGAGCCGTTTTCCCCTCCGTGTCCTTCTGCCATGATGACGCAGCTGGGAAGCTGTGGACTGGGGACTCAGGCCCCTCAGCTCCCACACTAGCACCCGCTCCTTTAAGACATGGGCGTTAACTATTTCATTTTAGCAACCGGAAAGCAAAATAACGTACATGTGGCTATGAAAATACCTACAAAGGTGTTCCGCCATGGGGCCGCTGTACTGTGTGTTGCATTTTATAGAAGCAATGTTGGGAAACTAAGGTACCGGGACACGTGCTTGGTTCATAGAAACAATTTCTATGTCCTTCTCCACTAGCTACTGTAGAGTCTTTATCAAGCTCCAGCAGGGGGTCTCTTGAAAAATATTGGCCGGAATAAATCTAGTATTCAGAAATTAGGCCATGTGCAAGAACAGAGGATTATCTTGTGCTCTGGTAAGCTATTGTCCTCAGGTTTTATTTACTTTTCTTTTGGAAGATGCCCAGAAAAGAGAGAGAGACAGAGAGAGAGAGAGAGAGAGAGAGAGAGAGAGAGAGAGAGAGAGAGAAGTATTTGTAAACTTAGGAGCTTTAATTAATCTCTAGTGTCATCTTCAATCTTATTTTCAATCAATAGAATAGAGACATTAATGCTGAGGTCATGAACGTGCTGTGGAGATTAAATGAGATAAAACAGCACACATAAAGTGTCACACACTGTACCTGGTGGCTACTCAAGAAATGACATCCACACATGCCAGTCTCTGCCCAGAAATATATGCAGGTATTTTTA
>PVJA010015464.1:0-12500 GCA_004027025.1 Myocastor coypus | reverse complement strand
GGTGGGGGGATGGTCACACGAGTTAGGGTACTCAGTTACTGCTGTGAATTCTGTGCCAAAGCACAGCCCAAGTGAGCTCCACCTCTCCCTCCCCCAGTGGCCACCAGAGATGCGTGAAGCCGCCTACGCCTTGCCTGCCCTTCGTGTCAGGCCGCATGGCCCTTCCCTCCACCAGAAGCCGAAGTTCTGACCCACTCGCAGATAAGCAGAAGTGGCGGCAGTTAGAGACAGGGAGCTCAAAGCAGCAATGAAGTTCAGCACGGGTCCTGGGAGGGTCCCCCGATTCCACACCACTGTGCCCTTGGGGAAAAAGAAGATGTAGACAGAGAGGCTAACTGACACAGAGGCAGACACAGGGACGTGGGGGCCATGTGCAGGCGCAGACCCAAGCAGCCTTCTCCAAGTCAAAGCCAGAGAGAGGTCTTGGGCAGAAGCAGCCCTGCTGAACCCCGCTCTGGGACCTCTGTCCCCCAGAGCTGTGACCCGCAGACCTTCCATCGCCTGTGCCCCTCAGTCCTTTCCCAACTGATGTCCCAAAGGAGGGTGCAATTGGGTGTTTACTACGCGCCAGAGAGCCTCACATGGTCTCTCTGAACCTTGCCGTCTACACACATAAAACAGAGTTATCAGTTAGACCCGCTTTGTGGTAAAGAAAGAACTGTACCATCTGTTCTTGCTGCTACGGTGCATGGCTATTCTTTCCTCATCTCAGAAACCCCTCCCTGCATTCAAATTCTCATTTAATAGATGTCCACGCCAAGGTCCAGGCTCTATGGAGAAAGCCAGTGGGAAAGCTAATACGCTCTTGTGCGTCTTTAGCAGCACCTAGAAAAGGAGGCAGGAGGTGGCGCAGAGGCCATCGGGGAATGGGACCTGCTTCGGCCATAGCCTGGTCGACAGCTGGTGAGGATCAGGCATCTGTTCTGATGCCAGGGCTTTGCGCTGTGCCAGTAAGCATCACTCTCTGTCCTTCACCTGTGTGTGTGCAGCTGTCCCCTACACTGAGTGCCCACTGTCGAGGACCATGGCGGAACCTGAAAGAGTGAGTCCCGTGGCATCTGAGCTTGGAACTGGAGCCTGGATAGCGCTGGTCTTAATCTGGGTCCTTCGCTCTTTTCTCAGCGGTGCTGCTTGCCTTCTGACTTTCCTCGCAGGGAAGGGTTGATCTGCTGAGGTTACAAGAGCGGGCTTCGGGCTTTGGCAGGGCGTGACTCTCCTACCTTCGGACCTAGCTGTGCCTGGCTGACAGCTAACGCAGGGGTTCTTCACCAATGCAGGGGTGAGAGAGGTGATGCCGCCCGTGCCTGTGAGCCCCCAGGCCTGCAGGAGACACCTTCCCGGCAGCAGACAAGCATCTTTTCCTGACCCTAACCTGCAGATCTCTGTCCCTAACACAGATCTCCATGTCAGATCCCTACGCCCAAGGCTGCGAGCCTTCTGCTGCTGCCTGAGCCTGTCTGCTCCTGGAGAGGGGGGAGGCCCGGAGCTGCACTTTCTTTGCGCTTTGCCCAGTTAGCCACTTCCAAAAGGAGCCTGGTTAGGAAATGGTACTACAGAATATTTCCCGACCCACTCAGGTCCTGCCGGGGTTCATAGCCAGGTGTCTCCCCAAAAGCCTCATGCACTCTGGCGAGGTGAGGGGCCCCAGGCTGGCTGCTCGCAGGAGGTGGACCTGGTGAGGAGAGGCGACCCGGGGGTCGTGATGTAGAAGCACTCATCTCATTGCCTGGCTCTGCCCTTTTCCCACCTTCCACTCTGCCGTGCTGTGAGCCGCTGTCCCCCGATGGGACCCCTCCCTTGCCCCTCTGCCTTGCAGCCAAATGACCCGGACTGAACCTCTCCAAACCTTGAGGCAAGATAACCCTCTCCTCCTTTCAGCTCTGGGTGTCAGGCCTACGTCCCAACAACAGGAGAAGTAACTACCGTAAGTTGCATGCTGAGTACTGACTTTGTGACTTTCTGAAGCAAAGCCACCGGAGATCGGAGAAAAAGGCCCTGCTGGCATCCCAGAGCCTGGTGTCCTGGTACAGAGGTCCCAGGGCGGCGCAGCCAGGGTTGTGGGGTGGGAGCATGCTGCTGCGTCCGTCCACGCAGCCCGCAAGCCACATGGGTGACCAAGCTGGAGGTCTCCTGAGGAGGCGAAAGCAGCTCCAGTGTGGGGGAAGGGGTCTCTCTCTCTCGACATCTGGCTAAAAGCCCTTCCTTTTTTCCTCCACATTTCCCCTGCTCATGAAATCCACAGTAAATTTGGCTCCTGAAACTGAGAGCCCAGGTTGCATCTTAGCTGCGTGTGACTTAGCTAGACTGGGGCAGAAGAGCCGTGAGGTTTTAAGATGATCTTCAGAAATCCTCACTCTTAAGAGACGCTCTCCCTCGGCCTGGGACCCAGGCCATCCTGCTCCACCCTCAGCTTGATAAACCTTCCCTGTGCGTTGAATGCTTCAAAGCGTCTCACAAGCTTTTCAGCGCCCTGCAATCCTCATTTTTCTTCTTAAGTGTTATTCCACTCAGCCTGCTTAAGACGATGAGGTCGCACTGTGCAGCAGCCGTGCTATGTTACTGGCCACCGAACGCCCCGCGAGCGCTGCGCGACCTTCCAGATGCAAAGGGCATACTGAAACGCAATCTTTGCGAAAGGGGTTCTTGATGTTTCCGTCCTGCGGTCGCAGTGGCTGCCAGGCAGGCGTTTCTCAGCAGCTCTGGCAGAGGTTAGCTGCCGGAGGGAGGGACGCGGAAGGCCACCAGTTCCTCCCATCTGCTCCTTAATCCCCAGGAAAGCTCCCTGCGCCCGGTGGCTATTGTTCGACCCTTTATAGAGAGTTTCCCAAGTATTTTAAAGACTTGGTCGCTCCTGGAGCACCCATAGCAGCCAAATCATGTTTGTATAGAGAAAGAACGCTTTCTTCTCAACGGTCGATTGAATTTCAGTTTCTCTATAAAGAACCCTTATAGGCCAGTAACTCAGAAAAAGCCACTTTAATTGCGTTTTGCCTGCTTTCTTTCTGAACCAGGAAAGTGAATGGAGCTGCGGGAAAAGCCTGAGGGGAGGGGAGGGGAGGGGAGGGAAGGGAAGGGAAGGGAAGGGCCTGGAAGCCAGAGATCCAGGCTCTTCCTGGCTCCTAGTGTCAGCAAGGTCAGACCCGGGCACCCAGCACGCAGTGGACCAGGACCCAGAGTGGGCTCAGCCAGGGCTGCAAGCTGAGCCAGCGTGGTGTGCAAAACAGAGCCGGGTCCATCTGCAGAGTCCAGACCAGCAGCTGTGATGCTGGAAAGAGTTACGCAGTGAAGAGTTACAGCAGTAGAGGACACGCAGCACAATTTAGATTGTGACCTCTTGTCGGACAAAGCTTTCATGCCCTAGCTCAATAAACCAAGAGAAAAATTAGAGATGGACGGCAGGAAGTAGGGAGATAAGATCCAAAAGGGGTGGGGGGGGGCAAGACGTACAGCGGATGGGCACACCCTGGCGGCAACAATGAGACACAAGACCCAATTGCAGGAAAGGAGAGAAACGGCGTTTCTTACCTTCTAATTCAACCAAACTTTTAAATGTTTAGAAGTTATGCAAATAGGAGTGGCTAGGCTAGAGCCACATACTAATTATAGTTATCCAGTGTTTGCTTCTGAGGGAGTTTTCATTACCGTGTGTGTGTGTGTGTGTGTGTGTGTGTGTGTGTGTGTGTGTGTGTCTTCTGCAGCCAGAAAGGACCTCTTACATTTTCTATGTTAGTATATCTTTCTCCAAACTAGTTTCTGCATCACTTATTTCCATCCTATAAGAAAAAAAAAAAAAAAAACAATCTCAAATGAAACTACAAAATATTTTTAATACATACTGCTAGGCATGTAGTCTTACTCTTGCCTTAAAGACATTGATCTTCCTAGTCGCTTAAGATCAAAGACAAAAGTCCAGATACATAAAAAGACTTTCTTTGCTCACAAGAATAGAAAGGGGCAACAGCTCTGTGTCAAACAGCATCAGTGAACTTTCTAACGTGACCGGCGTAACAACTCTGCACAGTTCCGTAGAAGAACATGGGGAAAAAGATCTCGAGATCAGGTGTTCCCGCTCCCAAATGCCCTTCACCTGCAGGGCGTTGCCCTCTAGCTCCGCTGCAGCCTCTGATGGGTTCTCAACCTGCATTTATAAAACTTTATCTTAAATCAGGCTAGCTCAAGTCACCAAGAGGAGAACGGCCTTCTGGCTTTAGGATACTTGTCCCCATGTCTAGGGCAGGCACTTCAGGCCACTGAGGTTCCATATTTCTAGATGAGATCCTGGGAATTGCTTATCTATGCACACAGAGCCTATGGTATTAAAAAAAAAAAAGTTTCCCAATTTGACAGTGGCTACCCGAGTCAAATGACAGGATCAGGCAAAATATGCTTCATTATTTCTGTATCCTAGATGTGAACAAAAGCACAGAGCAATTCGTCCAGCACAGGCCTGAGTGGAGTGTTTATCAGATCCGGTGTGGCTGGGTGTGCAGCCCGTAGGATCCCTCACCAGCCAGCTCTGCCAGCCTCTGTCCTAGGAAGGCCATACCCAGGAGTGTGAGGAGGAGAAGCGCCACCCACAGCCCACCTCGGCCCTTCCTGAAGCCACTATTCCCCCTAAGGCTGCTGGGTGAGGGTGACTGGTCCTACATGGATGCCCCTGCCAAAATCTGCAGAGTGCTTAGAAGCTGAGCTGGACCGAAACCTCCTTCTGCAGTGCTGTGCGCCTGGGTGGGCGTGGAGTGAGTCACAGTTTTTGTTCATCCTTTCAGAACTCATAAACTCTGATTGAAGGTCAGGGCATGGTTTCTCTGTACTTTTAACAGGTCATTTACTCCTCAAATGTTTTTCAGCTCTTTTTCTTTTTTCCAAGATGGAGAAATAGCTATGTAACTCTAAAGGGAAAACCTAGCTCGAAAAAGTGGGAAAGAAGTAAAAGAAAAATGTTTCTTTTGATTCAACATCTTAACTTCGTCCCCATTTCTTCCTTCTAACTCCCATAACTTGAATTTCTATTGTATGCCAAGTACTTGACTAGAAACCTTACATTGTTATCTTTGATTTTCACAATGAAACTATGGAGCAGTTATCCATTGCTCTGCTCATTTTGCATATTAGAGGTAAGAAATTTTCAAAATTTTTGCTGAGGTCAAGTACACCCATTAAGATTCAAAACTGATTTTTAATATGGTTGTCTTGACTTCAAATCTCTTCGTCCTACTACTGTGTAAGTTTCCAAACTAAATTGTGTTTTGGGGGTTCACTGACTCGGGCAACATGTTAGGCTTGTGTTAGCTCCTTACAGACATGTTCAATCAAAGAACAAATGAAAGACACAGCTGGCTGGGTAGATACAGATGTTTATTACCTGGTTCATTTTCTATGAATGCTGGGAAATTGATGCTATAGTCCAAGAGCTACAACTAGAAAACTCAAGTAACTGGTTCTACCCCAATTCTGTTTTACCTTAATAACATCCCATATATTTAAGGAAAAGGGTGGCTTCCCCATTTCACCCAAGCTAAACTTTTCTAAGCCACTAGAGATTTATAGAAATGCATTAAAACCTTCATAGTGTTCTTTTTGTAGCCTAGTATTGTACTAGTGTAGAAAAGTTTTAAACAGATAACTGAAATCATCAACATGGAAATCCTATAGAATAAATAAAATAGATTACCATGGTCCTTAGGAAGTGTTGAACTGCTCCTATTATTGGAAATGGAGCTTTTAGTCTCTTTTCTCCCCCAGAACTCCCCCCTCCCAAAAATGTACCACTATCACAACATTGCTGAGCCTCCCGTTCCTCTCCTTCCCCTGCTCTGTCTTTCTCTCTCTGTGTCTCTCTGTCTCTCTCTCTGTCTCTCCCTGTCTTTGTCTCCCTCTCTATCTGCCTGTGTCTGTCTCTCAAACACCTACATGCACACACACACACACACACACACACACCGATCTCATTCATAGAGACACCACGACCCTACTTGGATGAGCAGTCAGTGCCATGCCTGTAGCCTACACAGCCATCAGGTCCCACTCAGGTCACTGTGTGTCCTCACTATGTAAGCCAAGACTCTGCCCTGGCTGTGAAGAACTCAGCCCAATAATCAAAGCAGATCCCAGTTAATCAAGAAACAATGGGCAAGCAGAGCACATCTAAATCATTTATGACTTTGTGTGTGGCTAGAAATTGCGAGACATTTCCTGTAGATTTCTGGTGCCATCCCTGACTGCCTAAAACAAGAAGGTGAAATAACTCTAGTTTCCCTGCTGCCAGTTCATGCCACGAATGCAAACATCCACTTAATATACACTATATATAGCTTTAGTGTCTTCACAATGAAATACAGCGGACAAGCCGGGCGTGGTGGCACACACCTATAATCCCAGCACTCGGGAGGCTGAGGCAGGAGGATTGGTGTGAGTTCGAGACCAGCCTGGGCTACAAAAGTGAGCTCAGGACCAGCCTCAACTGCATAGCGAGACCCTGTCTCAAAAAGACAAAAAAAAAAAAAAAAAGAAATACAGCAGACATAGAAGAACAAGGAGCACATGTTGTCCCACCCCCTTTTTCTTTCCTTCTCTTTTTTTACTGGGAATCAAACTCAGGACCTTGCGCTAGCCAGGCAGGTGCTCTTGCAGCTGAGCTATGTCCCCAGCTCCCAGTGTGTTCTCTTTTAAAAGGTTGTCTTTTCAAAGCTCAAACATGATCATTAAAATGGCTATTTCCACCGTCTGTGTGTTCCTCCCTGGAGAAGCGGTCGTGTCCCCGTTTGGTTACAAAAGCACTTCACACTGAATGCCAGACCACATAGGCTAGAAGAAGCAGTGTCCCATGGACAGCAAATATGAAATGATCCTTAAGGGGGCTTGGGGAGAAGGCTCACCTGTCTAAGCACCTGCCTGGCAAGAGCAAGGACCAGAGTCCAACACCTGCCACCACATTGCATGCTGGTGTCAGAGTTAAGCCAGCTACCCAAATGGGGCATGGTGGCACACACCTGTAATCCCAGTGCTGGGGAGGCTGAGACAGGAGGGTCACTGTGAGTCTGAGCTACGTAGAGTTCCTGTACCAAATGGAAGATATGGTGCCATTGCCTGCAGCTTCCCAGCTGCCGACCTGCTGACCCGTGAGCTGCACACCTCACTGCCATTCTGCAAGAACATGAATCAGGTCGTGACTGGATATAGCTAAAACCAGATGAGGTGGAGGCAGCGATGGCGGTCAGCTTGGAGCAGCGGAGCTGGACCCGGAGCTGCTGGGGACGGGGCTGTGGCTGTTGCCTGTAGCATGCGAGGCAGAACTGCAGAGGCAGGAGTTTGGGAGCTGCTGGGAGCTGCTGGTTGTCATGGAAGAGCTTGCCAAGCTGGCTTTCCTGATGAACTTGGCTGTTCTTGGCGAAGGAGGTTGGGATCTGGCTGTTGCTGAGAAGGGCCACAGGTCACTCTGGGGGAGCACTGCTCCTCACTTTGTGCGTCACTTCCTGGCTGCAGAGGGGAAGATGACCATGCACTGCACAGCCACCTGGAGAGGCTTGTCGTGCTGGCCTTACTAATATGGACTGGGCCACGTCATCGTTAAAGAACCCCGGGCCCTCACTATTGCTGAGGCTGGCTCTGGTGCTTCTCAGGGGAGCTCTGGTCCCTGCCTTGAGTGTCCCCTCCTGGCTCCAGAGCAGATGGCTCAGCTGCTGGCACAGATCCTTCACCCTGCTGACGCAGACTTCCTAGCTTCCACCGCTGACCTTGGGGCCTTCCCAGCACAGACCTGTGAAGCGGGCCTGCATGGGCCACTGTCATAGGCTCCAGGCCTCCAGTGGTCTGCTCAGAGACACTGTTATAGGCTCCAGGTCTTCAGCTGGACTCATGCAGGACACCGCTCTGCGATCCCGACCCTCAGCTGGACTCTGGTCTTTAGTGTGTGGACAGACCTCGCACACTCTTTGGACCTGACTCTTTGAGGGACTTACAAAATGATACTAAAAATCATGTGTCCTGCACCGTGTTGTTTTCCTTGTAAACCCTGAGTACAACACCAGAGTTGGAAGAGAACGGGGGTGAGGCACAGAGGCCCACCAGCCACCTCTCTGGGAGCAGCGAACTGCGGTGCAGGGCCACGTCCTTCCAAATCCATGTGACGGAAGTAAATAGAGTCCCAACGGTGGCAGAGTCCAGGCAAACTAGCATGGGGAAGTCACCTTCTTAGGTAAACAACACACAGCATATTTCTGTTTATGTGCTTTGATGATAGACTAGGGATTGTGTACATTGCAAATATTCAAGATGTATAAGCCTTTCAACACAGCGTGAGGTGCCCCCGGGGAAACAGAACAGGTAAGAAGGAAAAAGTACTGATTCCAGAAAAGCTTTAACAATTCACATGATTTCTCTTTTGGGTCCTGGTGTCATGCTAATATTTCTACCGAAGCAGTCAATGGATAAATGGTCTAGTGTAACAAAAGCGATGCCGCTGTTTTACACTGATTCAGCACCTCCCTTGGCAACCAACGCTCAATACCTGCTAAGATTTATCGCTCTGAGACAGGTAGAGTAGACTGTAAACCAAACCTCCACCCTGACAATTTCGGCTTCTCTTGAGATCCTCTACCTCGAGGCTCACTTCAGCCTAAGGAAGATCTGGAGACCTTCGTATTCAATAGAAAGAGTTCTGAAACATTCATCACGTCTTGCCATCAGGCGACTTAAGCACTACTGCCGTTTGAGGCCTGGGGACTTGGTTTGTCTGGACTTATAAGAACAAAGGAAACTTTGATTTACTAGGTGGGGATGAAACCTATCCAAATCATTGCAATATTAGGACCTTTTAATCATCTTTCCGTAAGAAAAGATTAAAATGCCTTCGTTATGCAAGATTAAATGCTCATTCAGTAATTGCAATGGACAGTATTGCTTTCGGAGTGGGAGAATTAAATTAAAAGAAGGGCAACTCTGGGAAATGTACCAGTGGTGGAATTAGAGACTGTTTCATCAGGTCCTGATGTCTCTGCAGTAATGAATCTGCCAAAAGATAATAATATTTTAGTGAAAGGTATGATTGGATAAGTCACATTATTTATTAACTCTTCCCCTAAAATATCACTTTTGTCTTATTACTAGGAATGTTTAGAGGGCAGCGGAGCGACCTGACAGAAGATGTTAGAAACAAGCCGTGTCCATCAGAAGCCACAGGAGATGTGTGGATGTGTCCTCTGCCTGTGACAGCAGGCCAGAGCCTGCACCGCCCACAAATGGACCGCTGGCCTTCACCCCAAGAATGGGCAGGTATCACTCACCCCTTTCCCAAAGCCTACATGAGAGCTTGTTTTTCATTTCTCGATTTGCTTACTGGAGAAGCTGGCTAGAGAGGAGGTGAAGGTTAGGAAAATGGTGCAGAAGGCCCTCGCAGGCCTCCCCCGAAGGTGCGCTCCATCTCCTGAGCTCCAACTGCACAGGGCGGAACTCCGGTAACTCCCCAGCCCCGAGAGTGTTGGGAACAACGACACGGGGGTGAAAACAGAAGGGACGGAGAACAGAGGCATGTGGGTGCTTCTGGCCGAGCCAGCCTGGAGGCTGAGGGAGAAAAGGTAGCTTAGGACCTCTCCGGGCTCTGAAAGGCTGCAGTTTGTCAAGGGGAGCCTCATAGCAGTCACCAATAAGATGAAACAAAACTAAACTCAACTCACCGCCAAGATCTCCATCCATGAAACTCTGGATGGATCCTAAACCCAGCGAGGTTCCTTACATCATGGTTGGTCATGGTTTATGTCTAGATGTCCCTGAGGTCTCAAGTAGGGTTAGATGGGGCTTTTTTTTTTTTTCAGAGACGGGTGAATGTAGGGTGGTGCTTGACTCATGGCTTAGTGCTGGAGGTAAGGGTGCTGGGAGGGAGGGCGGCTGGCCGGCTAGCCGCTGGATCAGCCCACTGACTGGACTGGCACCGCCCTAACTCTCCTGGGCTGGATACCATATAAGGGAGCGCGGAAAGGCCGGCCTCCTCACTCATTGCTTTCGGGGGCCTTTCACCACCTGAGTGGCTGTCCTCTGCCACGTGCCACCCCACCTTGGCGCCAGCCGATGGTGGGCGGGACACTGTGCAGACTGAACTGCATAAACCTTTCCTCCTTCAACTCTGAGCGCTCGCTGGGTATGTGGTCTCAGTAATGAAAGAAAAGTAACTAAGACGCGCCATTTTCTGTACAGACAGGTCCTTGTGCACTGGGAACATAGCCCAGACGCACATACAGCTCTCTACCTCCTCTGCACACGAGGAAACCTTAGACCTGAAGGACGCTCTGGGCTGCTGGGGAAGGAGCTCCTTTCGAGCCCAGCCAAGCCGGCGGCAGAGCCGAGCTCCACCTTGCCTGGGAGTATTCCTGTGCCTCTGGAAATGCAGACACACGACACGGCCCCGGCCCTGTCTTCCTGGATCTCTTCACTTGCTGTTTAGTCAGTTTTCACCCACGGGCTCTGAAACATAGCTCCGGCCCTCCCGGCTCAATGACTATACAGATTCCAGCCTTTTGGTTAGATTTTCTTTCCCACCGATTCCAATTTTAATCTTTGGCTCATAATTCAGACTACCATGTCCCTGCGTATAAATCACCAGCTATCACGAAATAGAACTATCTAATAATCAGACAGGGTGTCAGGGCACCACGGCAAGATCCGAAACAGGAAGAGCTCATTGTTAGCTGGGGATGCCACGTGAGAAGCCAGGGCCCGGCTCCTCGCTGACATAGCTGCTTCGGGCCATGTCCGACGTCTGCACCGGGACTCCCCACACCTGCCGCTTCGGAGCCCAGGTGTGTGTGGGGGGGTGCTCCCTTAGCCAAATGTCCCTGGCTTGCTCCACTGCCCATGTAGCGCATCTGCAGAAACTGGCTCTGCGAACAGCCTCGCTTAGTTAGACAGTAGTCCTTTCTCCAATTTGCTTTTTCAAAAGAGCAGCAGTGTGCATTGCAGAAAAAAACAGTTCTCAGCCGTAGGCAGCTGCAGAGGTGCTGCCCCTGCCTGAGCCAAGCCCAGGTACACAGTT
Source organism: Myocastor coypus (assembly GCA_004027025.1). Taxonomy (NCBI): domain Eukaryota; kingdom Metazoa; phylum Chordata; class Mammalia; order Rodentia; family Myocastoridae; genus Myocastor; species Myocastor coypus. The sequence continues at coordinate 1,474 of PVJA010015464.1, read as the reverse complement.
TGTAGGGTCCAGTACTAAACGAAAGCAGGAAGTCTTGGCTCCCCAGACAGGAAACAAGCTCTCGCCTTTCTTGCACAGGTTCTCGCTCTTACTGTCGTAGCAGCTGTTGTCACTGTTTTGTGAGGCGACCCTGTGACACAGTGAGGCCCCCTGGGTGAGTGAGGATGACTGGGCATAAGGCAGGTGTCCCTGGCCTCTCTCTCCAGTGGCTGCCTGGCACTCTGGGTGACAGGAGAGGCCGGAAGCTCGGGCACATCCAGGGAAACCAGTGAGAGCGTGGACAGGAGACGGCCACTGCAGAGCCACTGGAAGCCCGCCCTCCTTCAGTCACAAAACGCAGAGCTCACCGTCTCTGACCTATTGCAAGTGTGTAGTCAGTTGTCACATGGCTGTAAGTTGGGTTCAGGGAACTGACGCCCCTAACGTCTAGAAGGAAAGTAAAGTCACTCATGGGACAGCTGAGGTGGGCTGTGGACGCGACTGTATTGGAGGCCACCCCGGGGACTGGAAAGGCTCACGCGCGCGCTCGTGTGTGTGTGTGTGTGTGTGTGTGTGTGTGTGTGTGTCTCCCTGGGTGGCTCTTGGAGGCGTGAATGACCTCGCCCCTTGCTCTCTGCACTGTTCCCTCACCCTGCTCCGCAGCCACTGGGAGCTAAGCAGCTTGGGCTCACCACGTCTTCCACCGGGTGCTTCTGCCTTGGAGACGCTGACCATGAACTAAACCTCTGAGACCCTGAGCCAGAGGAGTCTCTCCCTTCAACTGTGGGAGTCGGGTACGTGCGCCAACTGTGGAAACTCTGGCTGACATAATGAACATGAATGCTATGAACAAGAGCTGTAGGCAGGAGGCGTCGTACTGAGCACCATACAGCGGCCCGCATGGTTTCCTTAGAGGACCCCGCTGTGTCCTATGTCCCCTTCGTTGGGAAGGATGCTTTTCAGCCCCGAAGCCGTGAGCTCTTCTGTGCCTTGGACATGTGGTTGATCCAAATTAGGGTAAGTGCTGAGGATAAGGTACACAAGCACCTTTCAAAAGAAATGTAAATTATCATTTATATGATTTTTAAATATTATACATGTGTAGAAATAATTATCTCTGAGATCTGGATTAAATAAAATGTAATAATATAGTCAATTTCACGTGTTTGTTTTTCCTTTTTACAATGTGATACTAAGAATTTTTACATCCCATCTTCAACACTCGCCTGATCTAAGGTAGAGCGTTCTCAGGCTCCCGTTCCTCAACGCACACCTTCAGGGGGAGCACAGTCCGTTGTCCTCTACGCTGACCTTATGTCTTTCTTTACATTGTTCAAGATTTTGCTCTTCATTCTCAAAGGACTGCATAAAAAGAAAACTGAGCTAATATTGGAAGATGTAGAGATTGGCGTTTACTGTTTCACTGAGATGACTGGAGCTCCTTTTCCGTTAACAGAGGGGGAGGGGAGGGGAAAGGAGAGCAGGGAGAGGAGGG
>PVJA010015463.1:0-45341 GCA_004027025.1 Myocastor coypus | reverse complement strand
AAAAAAAAAAAAAAAACAAATAGTGCTGACGAAATCGGATATGCATACGCACAAAAATGAAACCAGTTCTTTCTTTCACCATACACAAAATATGTCAAAATGGATCTAATGTCTAAATCTTAAACCAGAACCTGTAAAATTACAAGACACAGGAAAAAACATTTCAAGGCATCAGTAAAAGGAGTAATTTTTTAAGTCAGTCCCCAAAAGCACAGACAACAAAAAGAAAAAACAGAGAAGTGGGATTACAATAAACTGAAGTGCTCCTGCACAGAAGAAACAACAGATTGGACAGTCTACAAAATGAGATGATGATGATGATGATGATGATGATTAACAATACAGGGTTTCACTATGTAGTGTAGACTAGCTTTGAACTCAAGGTGAATTTCCTGCTTCAGCCTCCTGAGTGCTTGCATTACAGGGATGTGCCACCATGCCTGGCCAGAATGGGATAAAGTATTTGTAAATGCTAACAAGGAACTAACATTAGATTACATAAGAAACCCAAAATGATGAACCCCATAAAATCCAACTTAAAGCTGGGTGTGGTGGCGACCTCTATAATTCTAGCCCTTGGGAGGCTGAGGAAAGAGGATAACTGTGAGTTCAAGACCAGCCTGGGCTATAAGGTGATGAACTCAATGTCAGCCTGAACTGGGTAGTGAGACTATGTCTTAAAAAAGACACGCAGAAAGAAAGAAAGAAAGAAAGAAAGAAAGAAAGAAAGAAAGAAAGAAAGATAGATAGATAGATAGATAGATAGATAGATAGATAGATAGATAGATAAAAAATGGGCTAAGAGGGGCTGGTGAGATAGCTCAGTGGACTAAAGCACCTGCTCAAGCAGGTTCAATCCCTGGTACCACATGCCATGCCAGTCCTGTCCTGGGGGCCAGCTGAGGTGGCAAGAGTCAGGTGTACATTCCTGTAATCCCAGTACTGATGAGGCTGGAAGCAGGAGAATCATGAGTCCAAGCTGAGTAGTGAGACCCTGAAACAACCAAATACATTAGGTAAAAAAAAGACTAAGAACTCAACACTTTTTAAAAGGCAGAAAGATGGCCAACAAATATATGAAAAAATGTTCAACTTCACAAATCACCAGAGAAATCCAAGCCAAAACCAGAATGAGGGGCCTGGCAGGATGGCTCAATGGTCTAAAGCGCCTGCTTAGGAAAGCTTAGGCGGCTGCTGGGAGTGCAGCTCGATCCCCGGCACCACATGCTGCACCAGCCCTGTCTTGAGGGCAGGCAGAGCCGGCCATAAAAATAAATAAACAAGCAAGCAAAAGTTCTGAAACAAGAAAAAGAAAAAGAAAGAAAAGCCAGGCGTGGTGGCTGAGGCAGGAGGATTGGTGCGAGTTCGAGACCAGCCTGGGCTACAAAAGTCAGCTCAAGGCCAGCCTCAACTGCATAGCGAGACCCTGTCTCAAAAAGACAAAAAAAAAAAAAAAAAAAAAAAAAAAAACAAAAAAAAAAAACAGAATGAGATATATCATCTCATCCCAAATGGTTATCACCAAAAAGACAAGAAGTAACAAACACTGGCTATTTGGAGAGGAATTCATACATTGTTGATGGAAACATAAATTAGTATGCCATTATGAAAAATTATAAGGTGATTCCTCAAAAAACTAAAAATAGTACTACCACATGATCCAGCAATTCTACTGCTGGGCATACATTCAAAGGAGATGAAATCTTTATACCAAAGGGATACCTGAATTCTCTTACTGGAGAAGAGTTCACTGGAGTACCATTCATAACAGCTTAGATATGTGGCTAATCCAAAGGCCCTTCAGCAGATGAATGGATAAACAAAGTGTGGTATACAAGTATTTACACAAGGGAATACTACTCAGCCGTTTAACAAGTTCTATTGAGAGCCGGCCAGACAGCTCAGTGGATTAAAGTGCCTGTTTAGGCAGAGCACATTGGGGTTCGATCCAGAGCGTGCTGAGATGGGCCATTGAGAATGAGCATTGGGGCCTGCGCCTGTAATCCCAGTGCTTGAGAGGCTGAAAACTGGGTAATCACTATGAGCTGGATCTATGTGGTGAGACTCAACAGACTCTGTCCTAAATACACTAAAAATAATAAAATAAAAAGTAAAAAGTTCTGTCATTTGTAGCAACATAAATGGAGATGGAGAATACCACATTGAGTCAAACAAGGCCGACAGGGCAGGTAAGATAGCCCAGCAGTCTAAAGCACCTGCTTAAGCATAGCACAGGGACTATAGTTCAATCCCCAGCACAACGTGCCACACCAGCCCCATCCTGGGAGCAGGCTAAGCTGGCCACAAAAAAAAAAAACAAGGCAGACATAGAAAGACAAATACCACACTGAATGGCCAGTAGAGATGGGGAAGAAAAGGAAGAAATGAAATTTAGGAACTGGGAAGGATGTGGGGGTGGAGGGCAAGCTGAGAGTAGAAGAGTAGATGACATAATCACTTCATGAAATATGCATATATGAAAATATCACATATCCATTAATTCATATAATGTGTCAATAATTACAGTAATAATAAATGAAGCATGAAAAAAGATAATAAGATAAAGCATGAAATGCTTTCCTGAGACACGAGTTCTTTTAGGTTCTTTCTCTCTTCCTTGACCTCTAGAACACTAGTTCTCTCTCTCTTTTTTTTTTTTTGGCTGTCTCAGGTTGCCTTAAGGGTAGGTCTGGAGATTGAACCACTGTCGCCTGTGCCTGACTGGGATTGCCAAAGCAGGCACTTAAATCACTGAGCTAACCCAAAAACCCCAAAGAACACTATCTCTCAGCAGAAGACAATTTCATTCACCAAGAGACATTTGGCAATGTCTGGAGACTGTTTTGGTTATCACGACTGGAAAAGTAGTTCTGGTATGAAAGGAGGAGGGGCCAGAGGTATTGGTAAACACCCTATAGTACACAAATCAATCCCCACCAAGAAAAATTTACGCAGATAAAATGTCAATAGTGCCAAGGTTAAGAGGTCTTTCTCTAAAACAGTGGTTCTCAACCTTTCTAATGCCATGACCCTGAAATACAGTTCCTCATGTTGCGGTGACCCCAAAACAAAAAACAATTTTGGTGGCTACTTCAAATTACTAACTCCAATAAATAACATTTCACCATGGCATAGCATTGGTTTAAATATGTATTTTCTGATGGCTTTAGGCAACCCCTGTGTTTTGGTTGTTCAACCCCCGCCAGGGTCATGACCCACAGGTTGAGAACCGCTGCCAGTCTAAAACCATATTTCTAAAAAGCTTATGTTTCCAGTGGCATATGGCTTCAGATCACATCTGTCCAGCAAAACATCTTTATATTAGTCATGGTCGTCTGAATTGCCAAACCCAATTCAGATGAATTTTTAGCCTTCACTTTTATCAATTTCCCTGAAGTAGTAAAGAGAAACTACTCTTCTAAAAAAAAAAAAAAAAAAAAAACTCTTTTTAAAAGCAGAAAATAAGCAAACTGAAAACTAAGTAAAAAAAATTAAATGACACAAAATATGCCTGAGAAAATTAAGAGAACTGAAAACTTAGGTTCACACAAAAACCTGTACGTGACTCTACAAATTTATTTATGATGGTCATATACCAGAAAAAAATCACAATGTCTTTCAACAGACAAAGAGATTAAGTATGGTACATTCATACAATGAAATACTCTCCAGTGATAAAAAGGAACTAGTTATTAATTCACACAAATCTGAATCTTAAATATATTTATTAACTGGAAGAAACCAAACATAAAAGAGAAGACAGAATTGCTAAATATGAGAGCATTTTTAAGGTAATGTAACTGGTTTGTGTATTACTGGACTAACAGATCTCTGTATCTGTGTCAAAACCCATAGAACTAACATCACAAATGTAGGACTTCAATATAGGTAAATTAGAAAGCAAAAATTAACCAAGAGGGATTTGGAGTATAGCTCAGTGGTACAGTGTTTTCCTACCATGCTTGAGGGGGCTGGCTCCCTGGTCTAAGTGACTCTGGGAAATGAAGTTGTTTTATTTTGTTTTCTGAGACAGGGTCTCATTATATAATTCAGGCTGGCCTTGAATTCACTTTGTAGCCCAAGCTGGCCTCAAACTCACAGCAATCCTCTTGTCTCAGCCTCCCAAGTACAGGATTACAGGTGTGGGATACTACAACAGAAATAAAGTTTTAACTAGAAACTATAAGGCTAAGAAAAAAATGAATTGTGCCTAAACAAACTAATTGGCAAAACTTTTTCATAAGTGGTATGAGTTAAGAATTAAAGTATGAACCTGGTGAGGGGGTGCATGCCCTGTAATCCCTGCACTTGGGAGGTTGAGGCAGGAGGATCAGTGTGAGTTTGAGACCAGCCTGGGCTACAAAAGTGAGCTCAAGGCCAGACTGAGCTGCATAGTGTCTCAAAAAGACAAAATAAAAATAAAAATAAAAATAAAAATAAAGAATCAAAGTATGTACATGTACAATGGAGTAAAACAAGTGAATGCACGGTGGCTGATAGAAGTCAGTTTGCTCACTGTTGAGAAAGTTATAGATGAGCAACAGGATAATGTCAAACTAAACCATGTAGTATTGAGACAGGAGATTGGGATGTGGCAAAACCCAGAACAGTTCCCAAACCCCTATATGCAGATTTCTCAGAAGAACTTGAGCAGATTTTTCAATCCAATGGCCAAGACCCGAGGTGTGGGATCCCAGCATTGCCTCCTAGTATTCTTATGCAGAAGTTCTTGCAGGTTCCTCAGAGATTTGGATGGCATAAAAAAAGGACACGGATGCCAACAGCATGCTATCCTGGCTTTCCTCAGGATAGCACTCCCTGTGTCCTCCAAAATATATATATATATATATATATATATATATATATATATATGTATCTTTTTTTCCATTTTTACTCAGTCTAGACTTGCTCTGTAGAGCCAATTTCTCCTTCACTTTTCACTTTTACTTTATTTTATTTTGTTTTTGGGACAAGGTCTCATAATGTAGTTCAGGCTGGTGTTAAACTCACTATGTAGCACAGGCTGGCCTCAAACTCAGCAATCATTTTCCCTCAGCCTCCCAAGTGCTGGATTATGGGCATGTGCCTCCGTGGCTGGAATCCTTTTCTTTTTCAAATACGCTTTGCTACTGTTTTCAATAGTTTGGTCCAGGGGCCGAGGAGATAGCTCCATGGCACAAGTGTCTGCCTGGCAAGTCATGAGTTCGAACCCTGGCACCACAAAAAAAAAAAAAAAAAACGTTTTGTAGTTTTGCCCAATTCTTTGTTCAATAGGAGAACACAGAAACCAACCCTAAAAGGAGAAGGGAGCACCACAGAACCCAGTAACATTTATTTGGCAAATCAAATTTCTAGGACCTAGTCAGCAACAGTAAAAAATCAGAACCAGAGATATCAGACCTAACTTATGTCTAGTTTGATATTTAAACAGAAGCCCAAACCACCACAGCCCACTGAACAAAAATAGCCAGAATAGCTACATTTAGAAAGCTTTCCACAAAGTAAACTCCAGGCTCAGATGGCTCCACTAATGAATTATCTCAAATATTTGAGAAAAAAAAATATTAATGCTATACAACCTCTTCTAGAAAACAAGACTTCAAAAATTGGAGTATTTTAACCAGGCACAATTGGTATATACCTATAGTTCCTAACTACTAAACAGGCTAAGGTAGGAAGACTATGCCCAGGAGTTCAAAGCCAGCTTAGGCAATATAGTAAGATCCTATATCCTATTAGAAAGAGAGAGAGAGAGAGAGAGAGAGAGAGAGAGAGAGAGAGAGAGAGAGAGAGAAGACAAAAGGATGTGTTCATATACACAGTAAAAATATTTATACATGAAGGTTCATAGCAGATTTTTTTTTTTTTCTTGTTTCAGAACCTTTGTTTATTCACTCATTTTTATGGCCGGCTCAGCCCACCCCAAGGGCAGGGCTAGCACAGTATGTGGTGCTGGTGATCGAACCACGGTCCCTAAAGCTGCCCAAGCTTTCCCAAGCAGGCGCTTTAGACCACTGAACCATCCCGCCAGGCCCCAAATGGAATCTTTTTTTTTTTTTTTTTTTTTGGTGGTATCAGGGATCAAACTCAGGACTTTATGCTTGCCAAGCAAGCACTTATTCCACTGAGCTATCTCCCCAGACTCCCCCCCCCCTTTTTTTTAAACTTTTATTTATTTACTTAATGGCCAGCTCAGCCTGGGCCGGGGCTGGCGCAGCATGTGGTGCCAGGGATTAAACTGTGGTCCCTCTGGTTGCCTAAGTTTGCCTAAGCAGGCACTTTAGACCGCTGAGCTATCTTCCTGGCCTATAGCAGTTTTGTTTTTTTAATTTAACAGTGGTTATATTACATATTTTCATCATCGGAGAAGCTTTTTTTAAAGAGAAAAAAAAATTAAAATTTCAAAACAAAACCGGGTAATAATGGTTAATATATTGCATATTGCTATCTTTACACTTGATCTTAGCCAAAAGGCCGAGAAGCGATATATTGCTGTTTTTAGTTACTGAGAGTACAAGATATTGGCATTTAATTGTCCAAACTATATGAGCTGAAACGTCTCAATGAAGTAAGACAAATTAGGAGTATAATTATCTAAACTATCTTTTATATATATTATCATATGCATCTTTATTTTATTTTATTTTTTGCTTTTCCCTTCCTTCTTTTCTCCATTTTCCTATCCCAGTTTCTCTTTTCTTTTGAAGTTTCTTCCCATTTTATAGTACCTATTATACATTTTTGGATCTTATTTATTCTTTGTTTTTTCTTTCTTTCTTTTTTTGAGACAGGGTCTGGCCTTAAGCTCACTTTTGTAGCCCAGGATGGTCTTCAACTCACACTGTGGATCTTATTTATTTTTTCATCTTCTCACACTATGGAGATAATACAATGCTTACATATGCACATCTGGTTTATTTCACTTATGGGTATGGTCTCAAGCTGCATCCATTTACTTGTAAAAGTTTCTCTGGTGTAACTTTTTTTTTTTTTTTTTTTTCCAGAAACGGGGATTGAACCCAGGCCCTTGTGCTTCTCAGGCAAGCACTTATTCTACTGAGCTATCTCCCTAGGCCCAGGTGTAATCTTCTTTATGGTTACAAATGCTCTACTGTATAAAAGGATCACAATTCTTTTATCCATTTATCAGTTAAAGGGTATTTGGGTTGTTTTCAACATCTAGCTATTACAAATTGTGAGCAGCTTTAGTTGTAACACCAAAAACCTAAAACAACCCAAAGGCCTATCAATAAATGAATATAAGCCAGGCATGGTGGAGAACACCTGTAATCCCAGCACTCAAGAGGCTGAGGCAGGAGAATGGATCCCTGTGAGCTCCAGACCAGTAAGGGTTACAAAATAAGCTCATGTCCAGCCTAAGCTACATAGAAAGATCTGGTCTTAAAATGACCAGTAAAATAAAATAATCTAAGTCTAAACAAACTGGGGTACATATACATAATGGAAATGAATCCACAATAAAAATGAGTTACCTATCAATACCCTCAAATAACAGACAAACCTTAAGCTAGCAATGAAAAAGGAAAATGCCAGATATATACTTCGATTCCATTTATATAAATTTTCTAAATGAACTTCTGCAACTTAAATGGTTAAGGAGGGAATGAAGGAGTGGAAGGGCATGACTGAGTGACTATAAAGAGATAACAAGAAAACTTTTGGGAGTAATGCATATCTTAAGTTGGATAAAGTTCCATGGATCTATATATGTGTATAGGTTACACATGAGCTTGTATTTTAACTGGGGTGGCATATAACTGTAATCCTAGCTACCCCAGAGGTTAAGGCAAGAGGACCATAAATTTAAGGTAAACATTGGCAATGTAGCAGGACACTGTCTCAAAAATGAAAAGGATATGTATATGAACACTCCCAGGATTGAATCCCCGCCTACTTGGTGGGTGGGGGACCCAAAACAACAAAATATCCCTTATAATTATACACTTTAAAAAACTGGCAAGATAGTTCAGCAGACTAAGCACCTGCCTGGCAAGCACAGGGTCCAGAGTTTAATCCTTGGTGCCACATGCCATGCTGGACGCACTGAGCCTGCCAGGAGACTGGGTGTAGTGGTGCACACCTATAGTCCCAGTGCTGGGGAGGCTGAAACAGAAGGGTCACTACAAGTCCAAGCTGCAGAGTGAGACCCTGTACCAAATACATAGAAAATTAAAAATAAAAAAAAATTATACACTTAAAATACGCAGTTTGGGCTGGCGAGATAGCTCAGCAGTCTAAAATGCCTGCTCAGGCAAGTGCACAGGGACCACTGTTTGATCCCTGGCACCACATGCTACACAAGCCCCACCTCCCAGGGCAAGCTGAAGAATGGCCACTGGTGCCTGGGATCAAATTCCAGTCCCTACGCTTACCTAAGCTGGTGCTTAGTCCACTGAACTATCTCACTGGCCCTATACTTTATTTGAGAAAGGGGTAGAGACATAGTTCAGTGCAAAAACCCTAGGTTCAATCCTCATTGCTGGTGAATGAATGAAGGAAGGAATGCATGCATGCATGCATGTGGTTTATTATGTCAAATATACCTTAATAAAACTGGTTTTGTTGGGTCAGTGAGATGGCTCAGTGGTCTAAAGCACCTGCCTAGGAAAGTTTAGGCAACCGCAGGGATTGCAGTTCAGTCCCCAGTACCCACATGCTGCGCCAGCCCCACCCCCAGGGCAGACTGAGTTGGTCATAACACAAATAAATAAATGAGGTTTAAATAAAGTAAAATAAAAAAATTTTAAAAAACAAACTGGTTTTGTTGTTTTATATGTGTGTGGTCACCACAGAACCCAGGAACCTTATACTGACATATATCACCAGTTCTTTTTTATTTTGAGGTAGGGGCTTCATAAATTGTCCAACCTGGCAATAGGTGTACACCACCAGGCAAAACTTTGTCTCTAAGTTTCTGTGTATATGCATTTAACCAATGAATTCCTCTCAAACCACACAGAGATGCATTTAGTGTCCCACATTTTCCATTAACCAGATACCTCATTCACTGTTCAAGGAACCACCAGGACAAGTCCAGGCATGGTAGCACACACCTCTAATCCCAGTAGTAGTGAGAGAGAAATCAGGAGAATCACTACAAGTCTGAGCTGCACAGCAAGGGCCTATACCAAATAAATTAAAAAATAAATAAAATAAACTCCAGTATAGGGTAGAGAGTGAAACATAAATGTGACTTCTAAGCAATTATTTTTTCTGTCACTTACTTTATCTTGTACAGAATCAACATTTTTTTTTTTTTTTTTTTTGTGGGACCGGGGTTCAAACTCACGACCTTGCACTTGCCCAGCAGGCACTTGTGCCTCACAGCTATCTCCCCAGCTCCCCCAGAATCAACATTTTTGAGGTGGGATTGCAAGCTAAAGGTAACACAGACAAAGTAAGTCAGGGAATTACAGAAATGTGCCACTGTGCCAAGCATCATTTACATTTTAAAATTCCTGAATTTCTAGCAGACTGTGGATACCACAGGCAGAAGACTATTGCGGTGAGCCCTCACAGGAGCTATTGCCTCCTTCTTCCTAAACTGTTTTTCATGTCTCTACTCATCTCCCATGTAACCATTTGCTTCAGGGGAAGCTATTCACATACTCAGACTAAGACAGAGTCCTGGTCAGCTAACATTAATTCCTTCCGTCTTTATCAGTAACTAAGAAAGAGAATGTAACTCAATTTCATCAATGAAATAAAAGGTTAAGTTTACTGAACATTTCTGGAAAAGACCTTTCACACTCTGAAAAGAGCCAAGTGAAGCCAGCATCTGTGTCTTTTCCTCTCACTCATCAAATATCAAGCCAAATATAATTAGTTTGCATGTGTTTAAACTTGAGGTAAAAAGTACTACTTCTTTGAAACAACAATCACATGATAAAAAGCCAACCAATGTTCTAAAATAAGCCTGGGCATAGTGATACATGCCTGTAAAACCAGCTACTCAAAGGCTAACTATGAGAGGATTGAAAACTTGAACCCAGGGCCAGAGAGATAGCTCAGCAGTCTGAAGTGCAACTGAGGTTCATTCCCCAGCATCACATACTGTGCCAGCCCCACCCCCAGGGCAGGCTGATCCGGCCATAATATAAATAAAGTAATAAAAAAAAAATAAAAAAAAAAAACTTGAACCCAGCAAAGATAACTTAGTGAAATGCTGTCTTTTTTTTTTTTTTTTTTTTTTTTTTTTTTTTTTTTTTTTTTTTTTTTTTTTTTTTTTTTTTTTTTTTTTTTTTTTTTTTTTTTTTTTTTTTTTTGAGACAGGGTCTCACTGTGCAGTTCAGGCTGGCTTTGAGCTCACTTTCCAGGCTGGTCTCGAACTCACAATGATCCTCCTGCCTCAGCCTCCCAAGTGCTGGGATTACAGGTGTGAGCCACCACGCCTGGCTGAAATGCTGTCTTGAAAATAAAAAGGGCTGGAAATGCAGTTCAGCAGCATAGGTCCCTGGGTTGATCCCCAGTAGCACAAAAACAAATAAATGAACAAAGAAGTTCTAGTAAAGGAATCACTCAACATTTATTAGATAACACATATAACAAAAGGATCTTCCTTGCCTTTCTGCTCAAGGGAGAGCCCTAGTAAAGTTCAGAGACAATGAAGTATGTGTATAAGTGACAAGCGTAGTGGACAAAGAAGTTCAAAGGACAGTACTAATCTTGGGAGATAAGAATAAATGGCAAGGGGCCCAGCAGGGTGGCTCAGCGGTCTAAAGCGCCTGCTTAGGAAAGCTTGGGCGGCGCAGGGACCGCAGTTCGATCCCTGGCACCACATGCTGCGGCCAGCCCTGCCCTCAGGCTGAGCCAGCCATAAAAATAAACAAAAAAACAAACAAAAGTTCTGAAACAAGAAAAAAATAAAATAAAATAAAAATTTTTTAAAAAGGAATAAATGGCAGATGGCAAATTGATCAAAATCAAAGGAAAACTATGTATTAACATTAGTAGTGGTACACTGTAGAACAGTTTTATCTGTGTCCTAAATTCAGCCAAATAAATATAAATCAGTTTTTCAACATGAGACACCAATTTTTTCTTTCTTTTCCTTTCTTTCTTTGTATTATGGCCAGCTCAGCCTGCCCTGGGGGTGGGGCTGGCGCAGCACGTGGTGCTGGGGATCAAACCAGTCTCTGCGATTGCCTAAGCTTTCCTAAGCAGGTGCTTTAGACTGCTGAACCATCTCCCTGGCCCTAAGAAAGCAAAATGTTAACCCTAGGAGAAAAAAAAAAAACCTGTCCTAACTAGTGACTAGGTATTTTTAAAATGTTACTTTTGGGGGTGCCAGGTGTTACAGCTTATATCTAGATGTCCCCCACCCCCAAGCCTCATACAGTCACAGGTGGGGCTTTTCAGAGGTGGCTGGATCTACAGTGTGAAGTTATAATAAAGGAGGTGATGCTAAGACTGATACATGATGCTAAGATTAAGGGTGTTCTACCCTGGCTGTGAGTGCTAAGGGTGGATAGAATATAAGAAGGAACAGAAAGGGCTGCTGCTGTTGCTTATTGTTTTCTGGCTACTGCTGTTTGTTGCCTTCCTGCCTTCTGCCTTCCATGAACTGTTTCTGTTTCTCCTTTGCAATTCTCTTCTGCCATGCCACCCTACCTGAAGTCAACTGTCAACTATGAACTGCAACCTCTACAAAATGTGAATGAAGATAAACTTTTTCTCCTCTGAGTGGTAGCTATTTTGTCTCAGCAACAAGAAAAGCAATTAACCCACTGGAGATGAAACTCAGGTCCTTGTAGATGTTAAAAATGCACTGTACAATGGAGTTATAAACCTCTAGGGCAAGTACTTTTTTAAATTTTGCACTTTCCCCTCATTAGGTTTAGGGCTTTTTTTCTTCTTTCTTTTTTTGCAACACAGCCTCAGTTGAGGCAGTTCAGGCTATCCTCAAACTCACTATGTATCCCAGTCTGGCCTGGAACTCATGGTGATCTTCCTGCTCAGTCTTCCAAGGTCTGAGTATAGGCCCGTGCCACCACGCCTGCTTTAGGGTAACTTTGTTAACAAATATAAAATGCCTTTTTTCTTAAGCTGAGGATTGAATCCAAGTACATGCCAGGCAAGTGCTCTTCCACTGAGATATACCCCCAGCCTATTTGATGTATGTATTTGGGACAGTCCTTGGGATTGAGTCCAGGGACAACTTCACACAGAGTTATACTTCCAGATCTCTCTCTTTTTTTTCCCAACAAGGTTTTGCTACATATTTCAGCTTGGACTTACAATATATATCATAGGCTGGCCTGGAACTCCCAGCAATCCCTCAGTCTCTTGTGTGCAGTGATTATAGGTGTGTGCCCACTATGCCCAGTTCATTCACTTATTATTGAGGCAAAGCCTCACTAAATTGCTAACCTGCTCAAGCTGGGGTCAAATATTCCATTCTCTTGTCTCAACCTCCTAATAGCTAGGATTATAGATATATGCAACCACACCCAGGTAAAAATACTCTAAATTTTTAAGGCTGGATATACAGCTCAGCAGAACGCATGCTCAGCACGTTCAAGGGCCTGAGTTCAATCTCTAGTACTAAAAACATACAAATAAAAACCGTAGGACCATAAAACAGACTCTAAACATGGAACAAAAGAGAAAGTGAAAGTTTTTCTTACTAATAAATTGTCTAGGGGCTGGGGAGATAGCTCAGTAAAATAAGCATTTGCCTGGCAAACACAAGGACCTGAGTTCAATCCCCAGTGCCACAAAAAAATAAATAAATAAATAAATAAATAAATAAATAAAATAATAATAATAAATTGCCTAAACTGGGCTGGCAAGATAGCTCAGTGGTCTAAAGCACCTGCTTAGGCAAGCTTAGGCAACCACAGAGACCGAGATTCGATCCCTGGCACCACATGCTGCACCAGCCCCACCCCAGGGCAGCCTGAGTTGACCATAACATAAGTAAATAAAGTTTTTTAAAATAATAATAATAATAATAAATTGTCTAAAACCTGAAAGGCTGGAAGATGCAGCTCAGTCCAAACATATATATAACATATATGAGGTCCCAGGTTCAATCCTCAGCACCAAAAGAAACAAGCCAACCCCTAATAATATTCCTAATAATACCTCTAGATATATAAGGAAGCAAAGAGAAAAAATGTTCAAAGAGCTAAATTTAAATCTACCACAGATAGAGGCATGGTACCTTCTACTGGTCTGGCTGTATCATTGCTACTATTTTAAAATTTTTAGGGTAGGCAAATATTAAGATGCATCCCTAAAGGAGGCCATAGTAGTACACACCTTAATCCTAGAACAAGGGAGACTGTGGCAGGAAGATCATTCAGAGCTCAAGGTCAGCCTGGACTACAAAGTGAGATCCTACCTCAAAAAAATTAATGAATAAAGCATTCCTCAAGCAGCATTTTAGGCCAGAAACAGAAAATCTAGTCACAGTAACATATATAAAGCTCTAGCTGTTTCATGTGTTCAACATGAACCTTGCTTTCACCAAAAATGCAAATTTTTACTTTTTTTTTGGTGCTAGGATTCCAACTTGGGACCTGGTACTTGCTAGGCAGGCACTGTACCACAGAGCTATATTCTTGGTCTCTCAAATTATTTCTATCTTTATATTCTTCCTGAATGTTCAGAAGCAAGAAACAAGTGTAGCAGATAAAGTCCAAGACTTAAGTCACCAAATTATTTCACATTCACATTCTAGCTGGTCAGATTTTTCTGTACTTGTTTCCTCATGTGTAAAATAAAAATAACACCTTTCTCTTTACGTTACCAAGAGATTTAGAAATAATGCACTTAAAAACACTTTGCAGCCGGGCGTGGTGGCTCATGCCTGTAATCCCAGCACTTGGGAGGCTGAGGCAGGAGGATCGCTGCGAGTTCGAGACCAGCCTGGGCTACAAAAGTGAGCTCAATCAAAGCCAGCCTGAACTGCACAGTGAGACCCTGTCTCAAAAAGCAAAAAAAAAAAAAAAAAAAACACTTTGCAGCTGGGCATGGTGGCACATGCCTGTAGTCTCAGCACTTAGGAGGCTGAGGCAGGAGGATCAGTGCAGCGAGTTTGAGACCAGCCTGGGCTACAAAAGTGAACTCAAGGCCAGCCTGAACTGCATAATGAGACCCTGTCTCAAAAAATAAAAAAATAAAATAAAAACACTTTGCACAAAACAAGTACTTGTTAACACAGGATTAAATACTATATTTATCTAACAGAACACCAAAAAGGACAGTTACAGTTCCATCAAAATGACAGACTATGCGAAAGTGCTGTTTTCAGAAAGGAGTAAAGGATTGGAAGTTAGAAGTCCTCTTTTTTTGTGTTGATATTAACTAGTTAAAAGACCTTGAGTATTACAATAGCATTCAAAAGAATAAATATCTAGAAATCAATCTAATAGACAATAAAAGACCTCTACATTGAAAGCTACAGTACTCTGAAAAACAGAAATCAAAGAGGGTATCAAAAAATGGAAAGATATCCCTTGTTCTTGAGTAGGGCAAACCAAAATAATGAAAATGGCCATACTTCCAGAATTATTATACAGATTTAATGCAATTTCAATCAAAATACCAACAGCGTATCTCTCAGAATTAGAAAACAATCCCAAAATTCGTTTGGAACCTCAAGAGATCTAGGATAAAGCAATTCTGGGGAATAAAGGCAAGGCAGAGTGCATCACAAACCTTGATTTGAAACTGAACTACAAAGCTACTGTGATTTTAAAAAACAAAACAAAACAAAACAACAACAACAACAACAAAAACGCATGGTACTTGGCAAAAAAACAAAAACAGACCTGAGATGTGAAACAGATTAAAAGACGCAGAAACAACTCCAGATACACTCAGCTACCTTGTCTTTGACAAAGAAGCCAAATAGCTTTACTGGAAGAATGATAGCCTTTTTAAAAATGGTGCTGGGTAAACTGGCTTTCTACATGCTAAAGATTAAAATTAGACCCATGTCTTTCATAGTGCACTAAACTAAAGCAGAAATGGATCAAAGATCTAAATATTAAAATAGGAACATTATACCTGCTGAAAGATAGAAGTAGGTAGAATTCTTGAAGACAGTGGTGTAGGCAACATGTTATGAACAAAAACCCAATTGTATATGAGCTATCATAAAGAATCAATAGCCGGGGGGCAAGGGAGATGGCTCAGTAGAATAAGCGCTTGCCTGGCAAGTGCAAGGTCCTGAGTTCAATCCCTGGTACTGCACAAAAGAAGAATCAACAGCTGGGATTTCACCTTATTAAACAGCTTTTGCAAGCCGGGCGTGGTGGCGCACACCTGTAATCCCAGCACTTGGGAGGCTGAGGCAGGAGGATCGGTGCGAGTTCGAGGCCAGCCTGGGCTACAAAAGTGAGCTCAAGGCCAGCCTGAACTGCATAGAGAGACCCTGTCTCAAAAAGACTAAACAGCTTTTGCACAGCAAGATAAACTACCAAAGAGTGAAAAGACAATCCACAGTGTGGGAAATATATTTTGCTAGCTGTTCCTCAGACAAAGGATTACTATCTAGAATATATAAAGAGCAACAACAAATCAAACCCCACTAAATATAAAGACCCAACTGAAAAATGGATAATCTGACATGAATAGACATTTCTCAGATGAAGTAGTGACCACAAATAAATATATGAAAAAAAAATGACATCACTGGTCATTTGATACATGCAGACTAAAACACTGAGATTTGATCTCATTCTAGAAAGAATGGTCATCCATTCTAGAAAGAGATCAACCAATAACAAATGCTAGAGGGTCTGTAAAGAAAAAGGAGCCTTTTTCCACTGCTGGTAGGAATGCAGACTGGTGCAACCGCTATGGAAATCAATGTGGTGATTTCCTCAAAAAATTAAAACTAGAGATCCCGCTCAATTGCACCTATTTCTTTGTACGCCCTCTCCCAATTAAAAGCATCCTACCACAGTGATACATGCATACCCATATTTATAGTGGCACAGTCTGAAATAGCTAAATCTTGGAAACAACCCAAATTCCCATCAACTTTATCCAATGAATGGATAAAGTGTTTTTTATACAGTGGAATACTACTCAGCCATAACGAAGAGTAAATCTGAAACATTTCTAGGTAAGTAAATGCACCTTGACATTTTTTGTGTGTGGTACCGGAGATCAAACTCAGGACCTTGAGCTCGCTAGGCAGGTGCTTATCCTACTGAGCTATCTCCCTGGCCCCACATCATATTCTTCATTTTCATTTTTGTATTTGATACAGGGTCTCACTAGGCAGATGGGACTTGCGGTGATCCTCCTGTTTTCAGCCTCCTCAGCACTGGGATTACAGACATACATTATCATGCCCAGACTTTGCCACCCAGCTCAGCATGCCTCCAGGTCATGGCTGGCATGACATGGGGGACCAGGGATCAAACCCTGGTCTCTGAACTTGAGAAGATGTTCTGCTCACTGAATTATCTCACTGGCCCTCCACACCATATTCTTAAGTGAAACAAATAAGACACATAAGTGTAAATGCACTGGTTCTCTGGTGTGAGAAATAAGCATCAAAATAATATATAACAGATATTATAAAACGGGAAATGTTCAAATGGGAAGGAAAATTAGTGAGGGGAGAAAGGAGAAACCAAGAAAAAATAAAAAAGATTAAGGAGAAATACAGAGAAAGCTTTTGTAAATAAGTAAGGAAAAACGGGTTGAAAGGAGGTAGAGGAATGGAGGGAAAAATAAAATCAAAATTTATCCTATTCAGGGGCCTGGCAGGATGGCTCAGTGGTCCAAAGCGCCTGCTTGGGAAAGCTTGGGCAGCTTCAGGGACCGCGGTTTGATCCCCGGCATCACATGCTGCACCAGCCCTGCCCTTGGGGTGGGCTGAGCAGGCCATAAAAAAAAAAAGAATGAATAAACAAACAAACGTTCTGAAACAAGAAAAATAAATAAATAAAACATTCTCAGCCGGGTGTGGTGGCTCAGGCCTGTAATCCCAGCACTTGGGAGGCTGAGGCAGGAGGATCGATGCGAGTTCGAGACCAGCCTGGGCTACAAAAGTGAGCTCAAGGCCAGCCTCAACTGCATAGCGAGACCCTGTCTCAAAAAGACAAAATAAATAAATAAATAAATAAATAACCTATGAAACCATCTCACAGAATTTCGTTTTTCAAACTAAAGGGTGTAAGTGATGTTAGTGAGGTTAGACAATTTTTCAATATACTGAAAAAGCAAATGTCAGCAGAATGTCATGGACTAAAAGCTAAATACTGTCTCATATGAAACTTCTCAGTTTTGTGTATATGAACATGTATGTGCACTGTGTTGAAATAAAAGTGTTTAACTCTGGATCAGGGACAAAAAAAGACTGAAAAAACTATTACTGAAGCTTACAAATGGCAAAATCTGATATATATATTTTTTTCACCTCTTTTTGTTCTGAAAGGTTTACAAATCAAAAAATTTATGTCTACTATCTCCTCCCCACTTTTGTTTTTTGAAACAGGGTCTCTCTGTATGGTCCAAGTTGATCTCAAACTTGTCATAATCCTACAAGAGGCTCTCAAGTGCTGAGAGCCTCAAGGTGTGAGCCACCATACCCCAACTGATAAGTCTATCAGCCTTGTGAGCTTCTGTCAATTATTATTATTTTTTTTTTTTTTTCTTTTTGGCTGGCTCAGGCTGCCTTAAGGGTGGATCTGGAGATTAAATAGCAGTCCCCTGTGCCTGACAGGGATTGCCCTCACAGGCACTTAAACCACTGAGCTAACTCGAAAGCCCCATCTGTCAATTATATATTAAGATTTAAACTGTCTTAAAATTAAGAGCAACACCTGTACCTTCATTTTACTACAAATAAATTCAAAAGCTCAATTTAATTGAAAACACATAATAGGAATTAAGTGGACTTTGTACATCAGACACACTACTACAAATTTTTTCATTTGTTATGAATTTTAAACAAAATTTTTGTGTAGGGGCTGGTGAGATAGCTCAGTGGTCTAAAGTGCCTGCTTAGGCAATCTTAGGCAATCACAGGGACCACTGTTCGATCCCCAGCACCACATGCTGCGCCAGCCCCACCCCCACAGCAGGCCAAGCCAGCCATGACATAAATAAAGTTCAAGACTTTAAAAAAAAAATTGTGTAACAATAAAGCCTATTAACTTCATTTTTTATTTTTTATTTTTATTTTTTTATTTATTTATTTTTTTTTGTCTTTTTGAGACAGGGTCTCGCTATGCAGTTGAGGCTGGTCCTGAGCTTACTTTTGTAGCCCAGGCTGGTCTCGAACTCACACCAATCCTCCTGCCTCAGCCTCCCGAGTGCTGGGATTACAGGCATGAGCCACCACGCCCGGCTTAACTTCATTTTTTAGACCTTTATTTTTTATCTTCATTTTTTTTTTTTTTTTTTTTTTTTTTTTTTTTTTTTTTTTTTTTTTTTTTTTTTCAGTACTGGGGACTGAACTCAGGACCCTGCGCTTGCTAGGAAAGTGCTTATTCTACTACGCTATCTCCCCAGCTTCATTTTTTAAAACCTTCCTTCCTCTGTGCTAAGATTATCAGTTTTCTTAAAATGTATTTG
This sequence comes from Myocastor coypus, assembly GCA_004027025.1. Lineage (NCBI taxonomy): Eukaryota > Metazoa > Chordata > Mammalia > Rodentia > Myocastoridae > Myocastor > Myocastor coypus. Next base: position 26,777 of record PVJA010015463.1, on the reverse strand, counting down.
TTTATTTATACCTTTATTTGTTTATGCTATGGCCAGCTCAGCCTGCCCTGGGAGTAGGGCTGGCACAGCATGTGGTGCACGGGATCCAATCAGTCCCTGTGGTTGCCTAAGCTTGCCTAAGCAGGAGCTTTAAACTGCTGAGCTATCTAGCTGGCCCAAAGCCTATTAATTTCACAATGTTATGTTTTTAAAGTGAATATTTTTCCTAACCTAATCTAGCACCTTAAAGTTTAAAGAGTTTTTGGTGTCAATTTGTGCATTTTATTATATATGCCTATGTGCCCCCACCCCATTTTTTTGGTCTTTTTGAGACAGGGTCTCCTTATGCAGTTCAAGCTGGCCTTGAGCTCACTTCTGTAGCCCAGGCTAGTCTAGAACTTGCACTGATCCTCCTGCCTCAGCCTCCCAAGTGCTGGGGTTACAGGTGTGCACCACCCCACCTGGGAATGTCTACCTTTAATATTTTTGTGTTCGTTTGTTTTGAGACAGGGTCTCACTATGTACTTCAGGCTCACCTTAACTCACAGTGATCCTCCTGTATCAGTCTTCCTAGTGCTGGAATTACAGGTATGAGCTATCATGCTTGGCCCTTAAATAACTTCTAAATGTCTTTGTAAAAAAATTCTTAAAAATCATTTATTTATTTATTTATTTATTTATTTATTTATTTATTTGCTATAGGATCTCACTGCACAGCTCTTACTTATTTATAGTGATACTCCTGTCTCAGCCTCCCCAGTGCTAGGATTTGAGGTATACATCACCATGCCCAGTTTCAGTGGTTGGCACAGTGTGCCCATGGGCTCCAGGGCCAGCATGGCATATGATTCTGGGGACCAAACCTGGGTCCTTGAGCTTGCCAGGCAGACACTTAGACCACTGAGCTATCTTCCCAGCCCCTAAACAATCTATACTGTAAGAATCTTAAAAAGCATTACTAAAAAATATTTGTAGTTGAGTACAATTCAGAATAGTTCACTAAAATGTTCTAGTCAACGATTTATCTTGACAGGGGAAAATTCCTTAGTAATTTTACATATGAGGACTGAGGAGATAACTCAATAGAATAAGCACTTGGCTGGCAAGTGCAAGGTCCTGAGTTCCCCACTGCCACAAAAGAAAAAAAAATTTTTTACATATGATACAAGTAAACATTAATGAAAAAAGTTATGAGAAAGTCTGATATTAACTCAATTTCAGAGCTCAGTCCTATTTTAATTAAGATAAATGGTAAAACTAATAAAACATAACCCAAAATTTAAAATTTAAGATATTGAAACACTTTTTTTTTTTTTTTAATACGTATTATGGCCGGCTCAGCCTGCCCTGGGGGTGGGGCTGGGACAGCATGTGGTGCTGGGAATCAAACCGAGGTCCCTGAGGTTGCCTAAGCTTGCCTAAGCAGGTGCTTTTTAGACCACTGAACCATCTCACCAGCCCTGAAATACATACTTTTGATGTTAAAACTCTTATCCACTGCTGAAACATATATAAGACATACTGAAACTACATTTTTTTAGGAAAATGAAACCTTCAAATTACTTCTCCAAAAAAAAAATTACTTCTCCAGTGTACATGAAGTTTTTAGGCTTTCATAGACTGATCTGTAGTTCCTTTTCATACACAAATACCAATCTTTAAGTCAGAACTGTCTAAATAATTAAATCTCAACTATGGATTAGCACTGGTTATACTCTTTAAATTTTATAGCTCCAACTATTCCTCAAAAGTTTATGAAGGAAATGGGGAGACAGCTCTGTGGTGCAAGTGCCTGCCTGGCAAGTCCAAGGTTGTGAGTTTGAACCCCAGTCCTGAAAAAAAAAAAAAAAAGTTTGTGAAATTCAGGTAAACAAATGAAAATGAGCCGGGAGTGATGGTGCATACGTGTGATCCCAGCTCTTGGGAAGCCGGGGCAAAAGGATCACAGCCAAATTAAGGCAGTGTGAGCGACAAGATGAGCTCAAAAGCAGCCTGAATTGCATATTGAAACCCTGTTTCAAAAAGACCAAACAACAAGAACAAGAAAAATGTAAGAGTCATGATATAAATATATGAACACTATCAGAACTGCAGGAATATGTGCAGATTCATACTTTGAGTTAAAAAGATGGAATTCTGGGGCCTGGCAGCAAGGCTCAGTGGTCTAAAGCACCTGCTTAGGAAAGCTTAGCCGGCTTCAGGGACCTCGGTTCAATCCCTGGCACCACATGCTGCCCTAGCCCTGCCCTCAGGGTAGGCTGAGCTGGCCATAAAGACGGGATTTTTTTTTTTTAAGGCTTCTACTTGTGACTCTTCTAATTCTCCCTGAAAAAACTTAGTCTTCTTCGTACTCCTCTTAAATGCCACCATTACTTGAACCTGATGTAGGACGCACTGGCAAATTTGATGACTAAGATTAAGTTTTAGAAGCCAAGCTTATAGTCGATGTGCTGTGTCTACTCCCTGGACCCATCAGGACAGCTTTAGGCAATACCTCCCTTACTTATGCTACAGCTCTGAATAGTCAAACTACCACTTACTATCAAATGAGGCTCCTTCTCAGTCCCTCATAGTGATTGTCTTTCTGTACTAGGAATTGAACCCAAGTGTTCATCATTGTGCAACATCCTCAGCCCTTTCTAAATTGTCTGGGCTGGGCTCCAATGTGATTTTCCTACTTTAGTCTCTCCAGTAACTGAGACTACACATATGTGTGTTACTACGGACAGAACCCAGGGGCCTTTGCATTGACATCCCAGCCCTTTTTAAATCTGAGTTAAGAGTTTCACTAAATTGCTAAATCCCAGAGTGCTGGAATTATAGGTGTGTGCTACCACCACACCCAATTCCTCCCCCACCTCCAAGCAGGGATTAACTCAGGACCCTGTGCTTGTCAGGCAAATGCTAAGCCTGCTGAGCTATATCTCCAGTCCTATTTTTTAAGGGTAAGGTACCTTTGCTAATATTGGTGCATCTTTTTTTTTTTTTGTTTTTTGTCTTTTTGAGATAGGGTCTCCTTATGCAGTTCAGGCTGGCTTTGAGCTCACTTTTGTACCCCAGACTGGTCTTGAACTCACATTGATCCTCCTGCGTCAGCCTCCCAAGTGCTGGGATTACAGGCATGAGCCAACCACACCCTGGTGCTTCTTTAATCCTACCCCTATTTAAAATAAAACCATTACCATAGTAAATCAAGCTACTTCTCCAGCAATAATGAGAAGGAATTCAGGAATATAACTCTTTATCTTCTCTTAAAACATTTCTATTCTATGTATCAGTATTTGACTACTCTGATAAAAAAAAAAAAAAACACAAAGACTAAATTTGCTCACCAAAAATATCCTTCTGATTACACTTCATTGAAAATACAAGAGAGGAAATCTCAAAAACACAGTATTCAAGAGGCTGAGGCAGGAGGATTGCTTAAACTACAGTTTTTTATTGGTACATAGTAGAGACACATAATAACAAACGAAGTTTACAACTGTGTATCTTCCTTTTTTCCCCAATACTCTCTCCTTCCTTCAACCCCTTTTCCTCCTTATTTACAAAAGCATTGTTCCCATTCTTTTTTTCTATTTTCTTATCCCTTTTTTCCTTTCCCCATACTCTTTAACTTGTTCTCATTTGAACATTTTCTTTCCATTTTCAGGGCTACATAGTTTAAGACCAGCTAGAACTGTGTATGAAACCCTTTCTCAAATAAAGCAAGCAAACCAACCAACTAACCTACCTAGCTAGCTTAGAGGAAAAAAAAAATTTTTTTTTTTTTTTTTTGTCTTTTTTGAGACAAGGTCTTGCTATGCAGTTGAGGCTGGCCTTGAGCTCACTTTTGTAGCCCAGGCTGGTCTCGAACTGGCACCAATCCTCCTCCTGCCTCAGCCTCCCGAGTGCTGGGATTACAGGCGTGAGCCACCACGCCCGGCTTAGAGAAAATTTATTGTGCTGCAGAAAGTCATAAGAAGTTGGTCCCACACGTTGCCCTAAATTAACACTTAACTTCCCGTAGACACATGCCTTCCTGAACCCCCACAATGTCTTGGCTGTGTTCAAATGTTTAAACTGCTGTTTGTATTTTTTTTTTTTTTTTTTAACAAAAACTACAGAAAAAACTACTACTTCAAAGAATATGTCAGGCCGGTGAGATGTTTCAGTGGTCTTAAAGTGCCTGCTTAGGAAAGCTTAGGCAACTACAGGGACTGCAATTCGATCCCCAGCACCACATGCTGCACCAGCCCCACCCAGTGCACCCTGAGCCGGGTATTAAAAACAAAACAAAACAAAAAAAAAGCCAAAATATTTTTCTGTATTGGAAAACCCAAAAAATATCAAAATTCTTACAATGATGAATCTTAACAAAACAATGACACTTTCTTTTAGAAAAAAATTTTTTTGGTAGTACTGGGATTGAACTCAGGGCATTCATCTGAGCTACATCCCCAGATTGGTTTTTCTTTCTTTTGAAAAAAAAAAAAAAAAAAAGGATCTCCCAAAGTCAATAAATGATGCAAACTGCACTCAAACTTGCCATTTTCCTGCTGCAGTGCCCCAAGAGTATTATTGGAGTTATAGGTTTATACCATCATACCCAGCTGACACTGCCATTTTCCTCCCCTAGGTTTTTTCCTCACATGTACTAAAACACACTTGTTCATTTTTAATCTCTATCACAGAATTCTGCTAATATCCTCAAGAGCATCTTTTAATCCCTATCAGGAAATATGTCCAATAAATAATATTAAATTGGGTGTGGTGACATATCCCTGTAATCCCAGTACTTGGGAGGCTGAGACAGGAGGATCAGTTGCAAGTTTAAGACCAGTCTGTAATACAAAGTGAGCAAGGCCAACTTGAACTATGAAACAAGACCATGTCTCAAAAGAAAGAAAGAAAGAAAGAAAGAAAGAAAGAAAGAAAGAAAAGAAAAGAAAAGAAAAGAAAAGAAAAGAAAAGAAAAGAAAAGAAAAGAAAAGAAAATTATTTTTCCAAGTGAAACAGTGAAATGTTTTATCACCAACTCGGGCATCTACTACACATTCTCAATGCATTATACAAAATGCTGGCATATGGTATGGAAATACAGATTAGCAACAATCAAATTCTCCTTTATAGTGCCTAACGGGTTATACAAACAAGCAACTTCCTTTTCTTGTCCTCATTTAAATATCCCCTTATACTTAGAATGGTTAGCAAATCAGCCATTTTTTATATCTTGCTAGTCAGTCACAACCTGATTCAAAAAGTAAAAAAACATTACCAAAAACAAATAACCTTCTAGCTATATGTATGGCCCATGACTGTGATATTAGCACTCAGGAGGCTGAGACAGAAGGATCAACACAAGTTGGAGGCCAGTCTGGGCTACTCGGTGAGTACAAGGCCAGCCTGGCCTACATAGGATGATCTCCTCTCAAAGCCAAAAACAAACAATACAAATGATCTTCATACTTTGTAAAACATGAGAAGAGGTAAAGAACATTGAGAAAAAGAGTAGAATTAAGAGGATAAAATAACAGCTGGTCAAATAGCTCAGCAGATTAAAGCACCTGCAAGCAGGCACAGGGGCTACAGGCGCTGGGAGTTTGATCCCTGGGGCCTGCCATGCTGGCCCTACCCCCCCAACACTGAGACCCTATTGAGACTTGGTGTGGTGGCATGCACCCATAATCCCAGAGGAAATAAAAAGTATCTTTAAAGAAATATTATCACTACTTAGAGTTTTTTTTTTTTTTTTTTTTTTTGAGTACAAGGATTGAACTCAGGACCTTGGGCTTGCCAGGCAAGCACTTATTCCACTGAGCTATCTACCTGCCCCATATTATCACTACTTAAAAGAGCATTACTGAACCAAGACAATACTCAGAACTTTAAATATATTAACCCATTATAAATTATGTGTAAGACAGCATATCATAATGAATAAAGGCATATGCAGGCCCTGCCCCTGGGGCATGCTGAGATGCCAACTGAGACTGGGCGTGGTGGCATGCCCCTGTAATCTCAGCTCTTGGGAGGCTGTAAACAGGAGGATCACTACAAGTACGATTTAGTACTAAGACCCTGAACACCCTGTAGGCCCTTCCTTAAAAAATACAAAAAAAAAAAAAAAGTCATAATGAACACATGCATGAAATCTTCCAAGAAACTAGATGAAATAAAAACATGGGAAATTATAGACAATAATCTAGGAATTTTCTCAACTTTACATATGAAATATTTAAAAATTAAAGTGCTAACAAAATTATATATACCTCATAATAAAATAAATTTCTTACAAAAAATACTTAACTGCATTAAGACTGTTCTTTTTGAGGAAACAGCAATAATATAGCACTTATTTTCCTACTTACCCTTATTTAGGACTGGAAAATCAGTATTTAATAATGACTCTTTGAATTTGCAATTATAATATCAAACTAAATCAGTAATAATGCAATCAGCACACTAAAATAGAGTACCAGAAGCTGATCTTAATATGGACAAATAATGGAATATATTAAGTACTTATTTAAATTCCCTATTTCTTGAGGTGTAATTTGAAGCTAGGTACTAAGTAGTTTAACAAAATAGATTAATTTTAACAGGAAAAATTAGAGCACTAAGAGCTAATAAATAATAAGAGACCCTGGTGTTGTCTTAAAATCTCAAAACATCTCATAATAAGAATAAAAGGCCAAGCTAGAGGTAGTGGTGAATGCCTATAATCCGAGCACCCTGACAAGCTGAAGCAGGTGGATCAAATTCAAGCACAGTATGGGCAACTTGGTGACTTACTGAGATCCTGTCTCAAATGGAATGAAAGGAGTGGGGTTGGGATGTACAGAAAAAAAAAAAAAAACTTACTTAACTAAATAAAATAAAATCAATCACAAAGGTCTTTAGTGTTATCAAGCATAACACAAATCATCTAAAGTTATTTTAGGGCCAGGGATATAGCTCAGCAGCATAGCACCTGCCTGGCAAGTGTGAGGTCATGAGTTTGACTCCTGGTACCCAAAAATATCAATATGTCCTTTAAAAACTATAGTCTTTTTGGGGACACCCACTCAGGACCCCCCTCCTGTCCCTCTCTTGGACTAGGAGCTTTCTTTCCCTCAATAAATATGTTCTGCTCATTAAAAACAAAAATTATAGTCTTTTTGAGACAAAGTCTCACTATTTGGTTCAATCTGGCCTTGAGTTCACTTTGTATCCCAGGCTGGTCTCAAACTTGCAACAATCCTCTTGTCTCAGCCTCCCAAGTACTGGGATCACAGGCGTGGGCCACCATACCTGGCCTAAAGAGTGCTTTAATGATCTTGCTTAGGACAATCACTAAATTCAGCATCCTAGCTTGTCCTCATTCATCTCCTCCTCCCACAAATATTCTTCAAAACTCAGGGGCCAGGGAGATAGCTCAGTAGAGTAAGTGTTTATCTGGCAAGTGCAAGATTCTGAGTTCGAGTTCAACCCCATGCCACGCCACACATACACACACACACACCTCTGTTCCCTGTTGGGAGTTGTAGCATACACCAGTATATTTGAGACTAGGAGGCTGAGGCTAGAAGTCTGCAGTGAGTCTGAGGGCAGCCTCAAACATAATGAGTTCAAAACCAGCCTGTTCGCGGTCCTGAAAAAAAAAAAAAAAAAAACAGCCTGCACCACAAAGTGCGACCCTGTCTCAATAAATAAATAAATAGACAAAATAAAACAAAACCAACTCTGTCCCTAGTGTGGAAATGTAGGCATTCTGTAAATAATATTCTCAAACTTTCTGGGACATGAAACCACATAAGCCAATCTACTATTTCAAGGAACCAATAAAAGCCAAAGAATTGAAACAATGCTTATCAATTTTCTCAACCATGAAAACACAGTGAAAGCCGGGCGTGGTGGCGCACGCCTGTAATCCCAGCACTCGGGAGGCTGAGGCAGGAGGATTGGTGCGAGTTTGAGACCAGCCTGGGCTACAAAAGTGAGCTCAAGGTCAGCCTGAACTGCATAAGAAGACCCTGTCTCAAAAAGACAAAAAAAAAAAAAAAGAAAACACAGTGAATATTGACTCAATTTAAGTGGTATTTATTAATTCATTCAACAAATACCAGGTGCCTGCTATGTAATGGCATTATGCCAGTCACTGGTAATACAAGATACAAACAATATTCACGCTCTCAAGGTACTTCCATTCCAAAGAAAAAGAACTCACAATGACAGTGGCTGCGGGGGATAGCTCTGTGGCACACGTGCCTGCCTGGCAAGTGCAAGGTCATGAGCTTCAACCCCGGTCCTGCAAACAACAACAACAAAAAAAAAAAAAAAAAAAAAAAAACTTCACAATGAAGTAAAAACATTCACAGAATCTAGCACTAATGTGATTTCTGCTAAGCAAGTTTATTCTCATGGCCTACTTCATTGTACATGCCTTCCTAAAAATACTCAGCTTAATCCAATTAACTTTCAAATTATATGCAACACTTTTTTTTTTTGCAACACTCTTATTTATGCTTATTTTTATTTTATTTTATTTTTATTTTTTCTTGTTTCAGAACTTTTGTTTGTGTATTTATTTTTATGGCCAGCTCAGCCTGCCCTGAGGGCAGGGCTGGCGCAGTATGTGGTGCCGGGGATCGAACCACAGTCCCAGCAGCCACCCAAGCTTTCCTAAGCAGGCGCTTTAGACCACTGAGCCATCCTGCTGGGCCCCTATTTATGCTTATTAAAATGAAAATTATAGCCAGGCATAGTGGCGCACACCTGTAATCCCAGCACTTGCAAGACTGAGGCAGGAGGATTGGTGTGAGTTCGAGACCAGCCTGGGCTTCAAAAGTGAGCTCAGGGGGTCGAGGAGATAGCTCTGTGGTACAAGTGCCTGCCTGACAAGTGCAAGGTTGTGAGTTTGAACCTTGGTCCCGCCAAAACAAAACAAAACAAAAGTGAGCTCAAGGCCAGCCTGAACTGCATAATGAGACCCTGTCAAAAAAAAGACCAAAAAAACCCCCTAATTTTGTTAACAATTCTGGAAACAGCTTTGAAAAAGTAGCTGCTTGGTGTTCACACTAGCACTATTCACAATAGCCAAAGGGTACAAACAACACAAATGTCTACCAACAAATGAAAGGATAAACATTGTAGTATGTGTACATATAGGTACACAATGGATATTAGGGTACTAACAACATGCTACCAAGTGTATAAGCCATAAAACACTACATTAGTGACAAAAGGTCACATATTATGTGATTTTAAAGGCATGAAATATTCAGAAAAAGTAAATTCATAGAGACAGAAAGCAGACTGTTGGTTGCCAAAGACTGGAAGGGAAGGAGTAATGGATAACAACTGTTTAATGCATACAGTTTTCTTTTAGGGTGAAAACAATGTCTTGGAACTGCGTAAAGTGGTGGTCATACAACACTGTGATTGACTATGGTTGACTTACTCATTGTGTACAACACCTTAGTAAAAAAACTTAAAAATTACCTGCTATATTTTAAAATGTATTTTTAGGGGCCTGGCGGGATGGCTCAGTGGTCTAAAGCGCCTGCATGGGAAGGCTTGAGAGGCTTCAGGGACCGCGGTTCGATCCCCGGCACCACATGCTGCGCCAGCCCTGCATTCGGGGCGGGCTGAGCCAGCCATAAAAATGAGTGAATAAACAAAGGTTCTGAAACAAGAAAAAAATAAATAAATAAAATTTTTTTAAAAATGTATTTTTTCTTACAAATAAAATTGCTCATTTAACTTTGAGAAACTTAATTAGAAATCAAATTACAGCCGGGCGTGGTGGCTCACGCCTGTAATCCCAGCACTTGGGAGGCTGAGGCAGGAGGATTGGTGCGAGTTCGAGACCAGCCTGGGCTACAAAAGTGAGCGCAGGACCAGCCTCAACTGCATAGCGAGACCCTGTCTCAAAAAGACAAAAAAAAAAAAAAAAAAAAAAAAAAAAAAAAAAAAAGAAATCAAATTACAAACCTGAATTGAATTCCTTCTAGGTAATCTTCCCTTCACCCCATTCTAGGGATTGAACTCAAAGAGCTCTCTTCCATTAGACTACACCCCTACACATTCCAACCCTTTTATTTTTATCTCACTGAACTGTCCTAACCTCAAATTTGTGATCTTTCTACTTCAATTTTTGGAGTAACTGGGAACATATGCATGTAACATCATGCCTAGTTTAATTAACACCTTTACTGATCATATATTTAGTATATAGTGGATCTTAAACCAAGTCTGTGCCCATGAGAAGGTGTGCTGATATTTTAAATTTTTGTCCTCCAATTTTTATTTTTCATTAGCACGTTTAAAAATATACAAACACAGTGTGTGTGTGTTTGCTGAGTTCAAAATCGTCTAAGTACAAGGACAGCCTCTCTAAAAATTGCACTTGTCTTCCTCTATTACAAAATACCCTACACAATTCAGTATGCTAGTAGCACAATTACTTAAGCATGTGTCTATTTCCCAAAGTCCTTGTGAAGCCCCTTTCTGCATCAATAGAATACTACAAAGTACCTAACATTATCTTCTACTCAGGCACTTAAATAGTATTAGTGCAACTGAAAAATTGGCAATATATAACTGCATAATTATATATTTCATTGAAAGAGACATCTAACAAGTACTGATTAAAAACAGCAGATAAGACTTGTACCATACTGCCCAGCAAATTCTTACGCCTCACATTCATGTAAGTTATTTAATACAAATATGGAAAACAATCTACTCAATGCAAAAACAAGCAATTTACCTAATGCCCTGAAAGAATAGGGATCAATCTAATTCATCTCCTTTTTTGAAGTTTGCCTGCAAATGTAATAGGGAAGCTAAACTTAATGCCCTACAGTATTCCAAACCAGGTCACAGGAGAGCTGTAGTCCCCAGTCATCTTGTTTCTATTTCCTGATTGGTCTGACTTGCAAGCATTATGGAGTCCAGCTTTTGCAATTTAAGAGATCCTTTAAGTTAACTTCTAAGGAGAGCTTTTTCATAAAAACAAAAATCCACTTTCTCAACTTTGAAGGTGAGCTAGGAAGAAGCAACTTCCCTTTAAACAATATTTCTGAAATGCTATGCTTAAGCAAGAAAACTGTTTTCAGAAAAATCCCGTTATAGTTAAGTTACACTTCCAATTAGCTGTGAGCCATAAACTTGTGTAATTGGAAGTTGAACACATTACTCTACTAACAAAGTAGGTTTTAAAAAATATGTACAAGATTTTAAGGGAATTCTACTACGCTTCAAGAATGTGCATCTTTCCATTAAAGACCCTAGAACAGATGAGAAAACAAATGCGCTTAAGTACTTTACAGAGATACTTTCTCTGCAACACGCAGGCAACGAGCGACAACCAGAGGCCACTTGGGCAGCGGCCCGGACCCTCGGCCTCCAAAGCCCGTGAGTCCACCCACCCCTGGCGTCCCAGCGTCAAGTTGTCCTGTTTCGGTTGCAGTCACCTCCACGTCGCAGCAACCCACAAGCCGCCTCAGCGATTTATATCCATCTTCATTCACCACGCGCACAGTCGGGCTTATCAGTCTCGGGACAACCAGGGGATCCAGGAAGGGGCGAGCTGGCCTGAAAGGAGATCCCACCCGGCCTGGCACCCACCTGCAGGCCGCGAACCCGGGGGCGGCGGCGGGGGCGCCCCGTCCTCGCCAAAGACGAGTTTGAAGTCGAGCTCGTCGTGGGCGCCACAGTTTGCAGTAGTCATCGGCGTGGTCCGGAGTACTGCAGCTCCTCAAGCGGCAGCGGCGGCGGCGGCGGCGGCGGTGGCGGCGGCGGCAGCGGCGGCGGCAGCGGCAGCGGCAGCGGCAGCGGCGGCGGCTCCTCAGTGCCGCTTCATGCCGGGCCGCGCCGGCCAAGAGGTCGTGGCTCCTCAGCAAACTTTCCGGGCGGGGCCCGCGACGCCGAGCGTTCCGTTCCGTTCCAAACTAAAAAGTTGGCAGAGCCCCACAAGGAGCCGCCACTACCGCCAGCCGCGGGTGCCTAAGCCGCCACCGTCGCCTTAGCCAAGGTACCTCACCCCCACAGTCGCCGCCACCAGCGCGCTCCCGCGCCCCGCAGCGCGTCTGACTCCGCCCCCTACCGCGCGCCCATCTGGCCCAGCAGCCTATAGGCTGCTGGCGCCGAGGACGAGCCAGGGTGCCCCGCCCCCCCCGGCCTATCGCGTGACTCCCTCTCGCCGAGAAGAAAGTCACGTGAACACCGAGAGGCGAAGACCCTTACTATCTGCCTCTTGGGAGTTGTAGTCAGCGGTCTTTACTACCCGTTCCTGAAAGCCCAATGGGTGTGTAGCCGACTCACTGCTCACTCCAGTTGGATTGAGGAACCCACCACAGGTCAATTAGAAAGGTTTCTTTTTGAGTAGGTCTCGCGTCGCCAAAGGGGCACCGGAATGGCTCAGCTTATGGGCTTGGCTGTGGGCAACTGCACCACATTAATCCATATGACAGTCTTTAGAGAACGTATACCAGGCCTCGCGGATATTACTTATACACGGCTCACGCCCTAGTCCGCCCTCCCCAACCTCAATGGAGGAATCACGATGACAGATCTGAACTTGCAATTAGTTTGGGGTAGAAGCAGAAGAAAGCTCTTGGGTTGCACGTCCTGTCTTGAGGCGGAACTCACGGTCGCTGGACACCCACCTCACCTGGGGGCGTACCGCTTTGTCCCCACTGGCCCTCCCAGGCTACTGCTTGCTCTCCTGGACGATAAAATGAGCATTCTAGGCCTCTGCTGAGACCTAGTCACAGAATCTGTCCCTAGCTGCAAATTGAGCAAGCCTTGAACTCACTGTGTAATCCATTACTGGCCTTAAACTCATGCTTATCCTCAAGCCTCAGCCTCCCGAATATAGGGGCTATAGACATCTGCTAGTACTGTAGCAGGAAGGTCCCTTGTTAAATTTGTACCAAAGGTTTGTGTCCTAATACACAGGCACGAAAACAGAAAGGATCAAGCCACCCAAACTGGTGGCTGCCAGGGGAAAGCGATATTGCCTGCAGGCCCATTTTCACTCTTGGCCCTTCTCCAGAGTACCTACTTTCCCTTGAGGACAGCCTAAGACACCGCCTTAAGGGGTTTGGGGACACTGAACCTAGCATGTTTACTCAGGTATCTACCAAAGCACTTGTGTAGCTAGGGAGTCTACTGATGTTCAGTGACTACCCTCACCAGCTGTATGCCCTGGGCAGAGCCTGCAGCACACTGCATCCCTAAATGAGGGTGGCTAGACAAACTCAGCTGTCACACCAGTTTTCATATAAATGAGAGGCTTCAGAAATGCCACTCCACAAGGCCCACAGAAAATACACCACCCCAAAAATCCCTTGGGAGAAGGGGGTGATGGGGGTAGCTTCCTTGCAAAGCTCTCAGTCATTGCTCAGCTATCGGAAATTCAATGAGGGGAGCCCAGTGAAGCCTTAGGTCAGGAGAGGAAACAATGTCCTGAGCATGTGAGATGTTCATCTTGGACAGGTTCATTCCTAGGAGCTCAGAGCATTGTGCCTATACCTGAGCAGAACCTGGGGAGTACAGAGATAAATCAGTCTCCTTTCAGGGGCACTGCAGGGAGAGGAACGCAAATCTGTAATTACTGTATGAAGAGATTAGAGCTCTCCCAAGGCTCTGAAATTTCAAAATGCCTCTGGTGGAAAGACCTCTACAAGATGGGTAGGAACTGGAGACCAGCAAGAGGTAAGGAAAGTTTGTTCAAGGCAAAGAATAAATTTCCAAACACATGGAGACTAGAAAGTATATACATAGTCAGACATAGTGGCACACACTTGTAATCCCAGCCTTCAGAAGGCTGAGATAGGAAGATCAATGGCTTAAGGCCAGCCTACATTTTGTAGCAAGATTCTATCTTAAAAAGGTACATGCATGGGGCCTGGCGGGATGGCTCAGTGGTCTAAAGCGCCTGCTTGGGAAAGCTTGGGCGGCTTCAGGGACCGCGGTTCGATCCCCGGCACCACATGCTGCGCCAGCCCTGCACTCGGGGCAGGCTGAGCCAGCCATAAAAATGAGTGAATAAACAAACAAAGGTTCTGAAACAAGAAAAAAATGAATAAATAAAATTAAAAATTCTTAAAAAAAAAAAAAAAGGTACATGCAGTGGGCCACAGCAAAGATAGATAAGGCTGGATGAGTGGGTAGAGTGGTGTAAACTACTGTGAGGGCCCCTAGTCTTTAGCGTAAGGAGATTGGGGAACCATGGAAAGGTTTAGAGCAGGGGACTTGCAGAGGATAAAAGTAGTCAAGGAAAGGGAGCACATGGCTGAGGTGAGTGGAAAATCCTCAATGAATTACCTTGTCTTCAGACTGTACTGTACTACAGTACAGAGCAAGTGTCTGTACTAACATTTGCTCGCCAGGTGTTAGTACATGTAACACAATCCTGGTATAGTTTAGGGTCCCCAGTCCTTGGCCAGTTTACCTCCCAATCCCCATAAAACTTAAAGCCTCTTCAGGTTACATCTTCCTACCCACTCCCACATACATACCTCCTAATTTGTCATCTGAGAAATGTCATCTGAGAAAATAGACCATTATCTAGGCCATCTTACTTCCAGACATGCCTTCACCCGAACCAAACTCATCCAGTCAAGCCAGAGGGGAGTTAACAAGTAGAGCCTGGGCCTGTTAACACCTCCAGCCCCACCCCACTGGGATGGAACCACAGAGAATACATTTGTGTTCCCAGGCATCAAGCATCTGGAGAGTACTCTAGGGGATCATGTTGTGGGATGGGTTTCTGGTGTGGGAAAAACTGATGATCTAACATGCAGTTATGAGGACTCAGACAAGAGTTGTGCTAAATGAGGAAGCAAGTCACCACTTTCTAAGAAACTGGAAGGTACACATGCTTCTTAGCCTCATTCCAAGGCTTCTGGAGGTCATCTGACCAGTTTCCAGCTTTCTCTGAGTGTTGTGAAACAGAAACCAGGGCAACTGATAGAACTGTGTGGCCAAGGACTGTGGGGGCCGCCTCTGTACTCCCCTTCTTGTGTATGAATATAAGCCATGCATGAAAATTATGGATAGCCATATCTTTTTCAACTGCCACAAACATGGCCTTATTGTTGCATTATTGAAGGTCTTCCTATAGTAATGAGAATAATAAAGGCCTTCCTCAGAACCATGGGATAGTATAGCTTACCTGACCCCAGCCTTTTGTTTTCACTTTTATTTATTTTTAATTTTTTTGTATTTTTAGGGAAGGATCTGCAGTGTGTTCAGGGTCTCACTACTAGATCAGACTCAGTGATCCACCTGTTTATAGCCTCCCAATTACTGGGATTACAGGCACATGCCACCACACCTAGTCTCAACTGCCCTCTCAGGGCACCTCAGGGTCAGGGCCAGCACAGAAAGCCCAGGATCAAACCCATGGCCCCTGTACCTGCTTGCAGGAGCTTTAATCTGCTGAGCTATTTGGCCAGCCCTTGTTTTTACTTTGAGACAGGGGCTTCATATGTAGCTCAGCCTGGACTTGAAATCATTTTGTAGCCCAAGCTGGCCATGAACTCAAGGCAGTCCTCCTACCTCAGCCTCCCGAGTACCGAGATTATAGGTGTGCTCCATCATGCCCTAAAGCTTCCTGTTTCACACTGGGGAATACAGGAGTAACCTTGGAGTTTAGAAAAGTTCTTCCCCTCTATGTCTTGCATCCTCTTCACCTTGAGGTCTTATTTTAGACTTCTGGGGTTGCTCCCTATCCCATGCCAACACTGGCCATAGAGGATACAAGGACTGCCCTTCAGCAGGTCCCAATCTCGGCCAAGAGGATAAGACCAGCCAACTACAACCTCAGAAAGTTAGTTGCTGAAGTCAGCACAGGTTGCTGAGAAGACAGGTCATCATTTTGTCCTCTAACACGAGGCTAAGGGGTTTGGACCTGGTCCAGAGGGCAGTTAGAGAGCCAAGGAAGAGTTCTGAGCAGTAGTATGTGGGAGGCTCAAGAGATTCCCTCCTATTTTTGCAGAAATTCAGGCTTTCTTTTTTCTTCAGACAAGAGCTTCACTATGTAGTTCAGGCTGGCCTGGAGCTCACATTGTAGTCAGGGCTAGTCTTGAACAATAATCAGTAAATAAAATCAGAAATAAATTGTGCCTAAAGCTTGGTAGCTGAGATGGGACCAGGACTATTCTACATGAAGGAGGTGGGCCTTTCTGGGAGCACCAGTCTAGGAAGCGAGGGCAGTCTTGGCATTGAGTAACTCTGCTAACTACTCAGTCATAGCCTCATAAGTGCTGAGATTACAGATTTTCCACCATACCTGGAAAATTCAGTCTTCTTTTTTTTTTTTTTTTTTTTTTGTCTTTTTGAGACAGGGTCTCGCTATGCAGTTGAGGCTGGCCTTGAGCTCACTTTGGTAGGCCAGGCTGGTCTCGAACTCACACCAATCCTCCTGCCTCAGCCTCCCAAGTGCTGGGATTACAGGCGTGTGCCACCACGCCCGGCTTCTTTTTGTGCTTACGGAAGTCCTGGCATCCTATCTAGCCTTACCCCTCCACCTCATGCTTATATGAAAACCATTCATCCCCAAAATATGATGAGCTATGGGGAAGGACTCAATCAAAGTGGCTGGAATAGATGGCTAAGTGTGGTGGTTACTAGCTCAGAAAGAAGAACTTTCAGGATCGTCTGGGCTTCTCCATCAGTCTTAGGTTTTAGACAAGATCACTTTGAGAGCAGTACAATACAATGTTGTTAAAAGTGAGATCATCATTTGAGGGCCTAATTAGTACCCAGGATCTTTACCAGATATCCTCAGAATACAGCCCCTCTTCACTCTCCTGCTCTGCAAATCAATCTCGTGGGTACCCTCAGAGCCCCTATACTCCAGTGTGTGCGTTGTTAGGGATCAAACCAGGATCTCATGCATACTGGGTAAGTGCTGTGCCTTTCAGCTTTGTCTCCAGTTGCTATCTTAATGGCAGACTATGGGGAGATGGCTCCGTGGCACAAGTGCCTACCTGGCAAGTGCAAGGTCATGAGTTCAAACCCCAGATCCACAAAAAAAAAAGTTCTGAAACAAGAAAAAAATTTAAAAAATTTAGCCGGGCGTGGTAGCGCACACCTGTAATCCCAGCACTTGGGAGGCTGAGGCAGGAGGATCAGTGCGAGTTCGAGATCAGCCTGGGCTACAAAAGTGAGCTCAAGGCCAGCCTGAAGTACATAGTGAGACCCTGTCTCAAAAAAAAAAAGGCAGACTTCTATCTTTGCTGCACCTTTTCCACAATGCAGAAATGAACCTGACCCCAGGAGAGTCACACTGATGGAAGCAGAGGCCTGAGATCAACACCCAATCCCACCAGGGAGCATTGGATCTCAGCATCCAATGCCATGTCCCCATGGCACTCTCCCTAGTGTGCTGGAGGCGTGGGGGAGGGGATGCCCACAGGGCCTCTCTGCCTGTCCAAATCTAGTCTGTCATAAAGAAAGGTAAAAGGATCATTTTGAGACCATTTTTAGTTAAAAAAATAAATAAAATCAGAAATAAATTGTGCTTAAAGCTTGGTAGCTGAGATGGGACCAGGACTATTCTACATGAAGGAGGCGGGCTTTTCTGGGAGCACCAGTCTAGGAAGTGAGGGCAGTCTCAGCATTGAGTCCGTTAGCTACTCAATCACAGAGTCAGCCTGTTATCTTCCTGTATCTCAGAGAGCCAGAGGACAGCTGATCCCAGTGTCAGAGAAGGGCTCCTGCAAGCAGAGGGCTAGGCAGGAATTGCCCAAGGTCAAACTGGAAAGCAAAGTGGGAGGCAGCTGAGTGTATAGCATCCTTATCTACACACACCTAGACAAGCAAGTTGGGGGGTTGGGGGGGCAGCACCAGGACTAAAACAAAGCCTCAGTCACCAAAACCTGATGCTGGTGTGACATAAAGGCCTGTACTCCTGGGGCTGGGTTGCCACAGAGCCATGAGGCTCGCCATGGGGAGATGCACAGAAGAGGACCTTGGCCCAGAGGTGAATCCACCCGCTAAATAGCCTGGCAAAGGTACAGACAGGGCAGCATGTTTACAGTGGAGGAAGCTGGGGGTGGGGCAGGGACCTTTGGTCAGAATGCCCCTCCCAGTAAGCGGGGGAGGCCCCAAGAGATGTGGTGGTAGCCGTTTGTTTGTTTCTCGCTGCCAAGGGGAAATTAAAGAGAATCTGCCACTTCCTTCCGCCCCAAGTGGGACTGGGGGAGGCGTTTATATGCTGCGAATTGCAGTAACCAAACTGCTGTCATCAGCAGCTTCCAGTGCCCCCTGCCCAGGGCAAGTACCTTATCAGGTCTGAGTCCAGCCAGCTGTTAGGCTTAAAAGAGACTCTGGGGTCGAACAGTTTCCTGTTTTCAAGGCTAATACTCAGGTTACCCCCTGAATTCACTGCGATGGTCTCCTAATGGGGCCCTAGATGCCCTGATCCTCCCAGATTCCATAGATTTCCATCAAGAATATCACCTGATACCTAGGAGCTCAAGTTTCCCATCAGTAAAATGGGTTTAGGGCATTCCTGTTTCAGCTGAAGTCAAATGGGCATCAAAGGTGACAGTTCATTTCCTACCTCTACCAAATCCGTATAATGGGAAGGGGATGGTGTTTAGGGTTGGTTCCTTCCTTTTTTTTCTCTCTGCTTGCTTTCTTTTCTTCTCTTTCTTTCTTTCCTTCTGTCAATGGGGTACTGTTATGTAGTTCAGGCTGGATTTGAATTCACTATGTGGCCCCAGGCTTGCTACAAACATGCAGCAATTCTCCTGCTGCAGTTTACCAAGTGCTGGGATTACATACATGCACCACTATGTCTGGTGAGACATGCTTTGGGAAACTCCATCTCTGTGCAGAGGGAGGAATGGAGTAATTATGGCAGGACACAAATCTATGTTTCAAGATGCCCAAGGCTTAAGCAGTCAGCCATGGGTGAGGTGAGGGGGTATCTTTATTGCACTGTACCAAGGTCGGCTTGATGAGCTGTCATCTGAAAAGCTTCCTGTTTTCAAAAAAAAAAAAAAAAATAGCCAACTCTCTGGAAACTTGGCCCTACTACTAAGATCCACCAGGGAAGAAGAGATGTACCATGGGATATTCTTTGGCGTGTGCTTCAGGCTGATGGCCTGGGCCTGGACCTGTAACTCCCACCATGTAGGGCCAGCAAATTGCCCAGTAGCATCTGGTTTATCCTCTGGTATCCAAGGCCATCTTAGAGGTAGGCCCATGGAGTGAGTCACCAGGGCAGAGGCAGTAATAGTCACCGGCCTTCCAGGGGGCTCTCTTCACTTTCCAAGGCCACAAAGGGCTTCTTGCATAGCTCTCCAGGAAGTGCTGGCTGTTGCACTCTGGGGCCCCCAGGGTCCTGGTCAGGAGTCTCCCGTTTGCGCTTGTGCAAGGAGGGGCTCTCCTCACCCAACCGACCCTCAGGGAGACCCTGGCTCCTCAGACAGACGATTGCTGCAGACTGTTCTGCCAGTTTCTTAGACTTATCCCTAGGTAGAAAAAACATAGGACAGTAACATAGGTGTACAAGGTGCAGGACTAGAAGCTAGAAGGTCCAACTCAATATACCCTTGGCAGAAATTCTGACAAAACTGAGTAAGGGTATCAGGTGGGGATACCAGTGCCCATACATAGCACCTGCTTAACTCTCTCAGGCCTTAATGGACTCAGATCTCCTCATCCCAAGCCTCATGTCCTCTTATAAAGAAACTCACCATAAGGTGGACTGGTACTTTTGCTCTGCAACAGTGACAGTAGAGCAGAATAGGCGATCTACAGGTCGCTGAACCTAGTACAGAGAGAGAAGGAAATAAGGCAGGTTCCCTAGAGGCCAACCTAGTACATTTCATCAAAAGTTGTTAAAAGTGAAGTACTTCCAACCCAAGTCAAATGAAGACTGCCTGATCTTAATTTCTTCCCATGCAAAAGTGTCTGGTGCATGAAAAAAAGACAGACATACAAATTGACAGTGATATTGAGGGTGTCCACAGTTCTCTCATGGACCTAAGCAAAGGGTTGTCACAGCTCTTCATGGTGTATTATGGGGCCTTCTCCTACTGACATTTGGATGTCCCTGCAAATGAGAAGTGTACCAGATGGCAAAGGGGTGAGAAAGGATAATAATGTGGACTGAGAGGGCACACCCTGGCAGAGGGACTAGGTGATGTGACTGGAGCAGAGAACTGAGTAGATGAGACTAAAGCAGTGAGGTATGGGGCTGTGTACTCTACTGGCAGGGGAGCTTGAACATAAAACCAGAGGGGAGCTGATTGTTTCTATAATGGGGCACAGAGGTTCAGTTTGTTTTGAAAAAGTCACTCTGGCACCAGGTGTGGTGGCACGTCCCTGTGATCCCAACACTCATGAGGCCAAGGTGGGAGAATCATGAGCTTGAGGTCAATCTGGACTACATAGTTCAAGGCCAGCCTATACTACACAGTGAGACCTTGTCTGAAAAAACCCAAAAGTACTGTAGCAGATAGGGACATAAGGTCCAGAAGCTACAAGGCTAGAGGCCACAAGGCCAGTTAGAAAGACACAGTACCTACAAGAACAAAGGGAAATGTAGAAAGACTTTCAAGGTTTCCAACTGAGGGACCCCAATTGTGTACTGCATTGACTGAGGCTGGATCCAAAGATGTGTATGCCAGAACTGGACAACAAGCCAAAGTCAGATGATGGAGGACAAGGTGAGATGCCAGCCAAGCAGCTGCTAAGTAGATGCTGGGGGTGTGTGTGTGGGGGGAGTGACGGCACTAGCATTATGGCTAGCTAAAGTCAGAACTCACTGTTTCATATACAGGCTGTGTTAACTTTTCTCTCCGGCACCATTCCAGCAAGCACATTTTGGGGGTGATCTGGGGTGGGTATGCTCTCCTGGGGAAAGAGGGAGAAGCAGTTAGGGACTACCTACCATTTCCACTACCTCCTTTAGCAAGGGCTCCCTTCAGTTCCTAATAGGAGCTACACAACTGGAGGAACTGAGACACCAGGCAGCTGCCTTAATGTTCCTGTGGCTATTCTCCTGGGAAACCCTTCCTGTTTTCTACAAGTTAAGGCCTAGGGTCTACCTTAAGGGAGACTGAGTTTCAGCATGCTTGTATACTGAATGGAGGGGATGAAGCACTCTGAGCTCCACCCTGTAAAACTACTGTCAATAGCCAGGAAAGAAGGTCCAGTTTGGTTCTCAAGATCAGAGGGAATGGGTAGAAGTAAGCAACACAGCTAGTCATACAATGATATTAGTCTAGCTCAGTGAATACTCTGTTTGCTAAGAGCCAAGATGATCTACTGCAACCATGGACACAACAGACTCTGGCTTCTCTATAACAGATGGACAGGGTAGGAAGGAAAAGTTTCAACTTCCCACTGGGAGCTCTCTCTAGCATATGACTGGCCAACAGCTGTACTTCAATCCCTACCCGCAAAGTCCTTGACAGAAAAGACTGGCTCCAGGTCTGGGCTTGGGGATTGAAAAGAGGCTGTGATCCAGATGGCAGAGGACAAGGATGAGAACACCATTCAAAGTTGAGTTATAGTCCGAGACAAGAATCAGCCTGAGGCTACACCTGTCTGAAAAGGGTACCACAGGGTTGGTGTGGGATAGTGGGTATGGGCAGGGATATTGAGCCAAATAAAGTGAGCTCCTACAGCTGTTGGGAGCTCAGCACAGACCGTTAGCTAAAGGCCAGGGGAAAACCCCTGACTTTCAGGAACAGAGGGAAGTGCCCCACCCTGAGTGAATCAAGAAAAAGGAGCTCTATTGTCCTTGGGATAACATGCACATGATATCTTCCCTAAAAATACCTTCTTGGGAGACTGGCAAGATAGTTTAGTGGTCTAGAGCGCCTGCTTTGGCAAGCTTAGGTAACCACTGGGACTACAGTTCAATCCCTAGCACCACATGCTGCGCCCTCCTGACCCCCAGTGCAGGCTAAGCCAGCCATAATATAAATAAATAAATACAAATTTTAAAAATACCTTCTTGGGGATGCTGAAAATTCATAACAAATGTGCAAACCAGGCAAACTTGTGGTCCCTAAGTTCACCACCAATCACATATGGTAGCCAGTTTGCTGGGCCAGTTAGATCCAGGCACTGACCCTGACCCATTCTTAAGCCAAACTAGAAACCTACCGATCAAACTTGACGGCCATTTTAATGACACCGGAGAAATCTTCAGCTGGCTCCCCCACCTCTTCTGGAGTCCTGGCCAAAAGCTCAGCCCTCCGGGCATCTAATTCTCTTGTGGTCTCCTCATAGAAGGTACCAAGGCCAAAGGCCTCACTATGGAGAAAGAAGCAGAGCTGGACAGGTACCTTAGTAGAGCAGCACCAGTGGTACTAGAGGAACAAAAGGCCCCACCACTAAGAAACACCTGAATCATATACACCAAAACTCCACTGGGGGTCTGGGCAATGGAAGGTAGCACCTACCCACCCACCCCAAGTCTGAGGTCTGTTTGGACTAGAAGCTATAGAATATGAACTTCAAGCTGTTGGCTTGGGGAGAAAAAGTTTTACAGATCGTCCCTATCACCTGCAGTCTCTCTCCCCCAAGGATGACCAAACTAGTAGGTGTCCCTGGCCAGGTGTAACTAAACTGATCCAGTGCTTGGGCAGGGTAGGAGGTGCCTCAGCCTTATCTTCATGTGGCTCACATGAGACAGATAGAGGTTTGACCACCAAGTGGTTTGTACTGGGTCATAGGTAGCCTAAATTGAGGTCACCCAGAGCTCTAGACTTATACTCTGTTCTAAACGTCCAGCTGCCTAAGCTAAGTGGGAGAGGGACAGAAGCAATGCCAAAACCTAGGGGTAGAAGGATTCTGGCGGGACTTTTCCCTTCTAGGAAGGCTCTTAGAGACTAGAGGACACCTAAGAAGATGGAGCACTAAGGATGACAGTGGTTCAGAAAGGCTTCTTAGGGGAAGGAAGATACAGACAACATGAGGGGGTATCCTTTCCAAGCACAGGACCTGCAGGAGCACAGATGTGAAGGTAAAGAAGCAGACAGACAGGGAGCTGTGGGAGCCAGAACTAGATTATGCTATGAAGGAGCTCCAGTGTCAACCACTTGAGTTGGAGCTGCACTGGGTCTAGAGGACCAACAGCAGTATAATGGGTGCAGGCCCAGGCTAGGGACTCCCTCCCCTGACCATTGAGAGGTCTCTGGTATGTGACCATTAATGGAAAAGCTCTTTCTCTTCAAGAATTACCAAGCCTATCCTTTTCATTCTTCTACCCTACTACCCTAGTTCCAATTTCTACTACTGAAATCAGTCTAGGAATGGAACATTTCAGAGTTTTAAAAGTATTCTCTTCTAGGAGGCAAAGCTGTACAGGTAACCCACTCTTCCATATCCATGTCTGGCAGGCTATATCCCTGGGCCCTCAGAAGATCAACCCAAAGCTCAAAATCAAGCCTGGGCAATGTCTGCAAGGACAGTTGGACAGTCCATTGCTTTTCTTACCAAATTTCCTGGGAAGACTGGGCAGCATGGAGCAACCTTCCCTGGGGCGACTCCAACTGTTCACGTAGCATCTGACACAAACAGTACTTGGTGTTGGTGTAGTGGTTGTCATACTGCACTGCCTAGGAGGAGAACTGGCATGAGCCTATCTGCTGTAGGCTCCCATGGCAAGGAAGGGGCTCCTAGGGGCACAATAGGTATGTGTATAGCCAAAGTAAAGTGACTCCTTTAGAAAAGCCACCTCCATTTAGTTACCTATTCCCCTAAGGGTTACAGCCAAGGCCCATAATCCAAAGCATACTTTCCTGAACAGCCTGCCTGAGATATAAGTGGAAGGGACCCCTTCCTGCTTCCACAGCCTACTATGGAGAACCTAGTGCTAAGTATTTTCTGGGACAAGGGGAACACCAATTTCTGGCATGGCAAGTACAATCCCATAAGAATAAGATTCTTCTAGGTTTTAGAACCTGGGCAAGACAGGTGGGACCTTAACTAGCCTCCCTCCAACTTCTCCTACATAGGTAGGGCATAGCACCCACGTTCACACATTTCCTATCTGTTTCTGCATCTCATCAAGTAAACAGGTACATCAATTACCCCTTCACACAGCCTAGGAAATGAGGCCCAGGGAGGCAAGGTGACTGTTTAGGGCAGTGATGGAGGATCTTTTAGAGCTTTCAGTGAAACAGTCCACTGTGGCATGCATGCCATAGGTTTGCCATGATGATCTACATGGACACAGCCTCTAGCCGGGCGTGGTGGCGCACGCCTGTAATCCCAGCACTCGGGAGGCTGAGGCAGGAGGATCAGTGCGAGTCCGAGACCAACCTGGGCTACAAAAGTGAGCTCAAGGCCAGCCTGAACTGCACAGTGAGACCCTGTCTCAAAAAGACAACAACAACAACAACAAAAAAAAGATACATGGACACAGCCTGGCTGGGATAGGGCAGAAGAGCAGCAGCAGGGAAAGACTGCTTATGTATTCCTCCAGAATCCCATCTCAACCTCCTTCCCTAACTATATAGACTCTCTACCTGAACCTATGTCATCAGTGTCTGGGAAGGTGTGGCAGCATGCTCAGGACAGAAGGGGGAATAAGTGGGTAAACCCTGGCTAACAGCCGGGCCAAGATTCAGCTTGTTTGGACCAGAAGGCACCTGGTTAGACCAAAAGCAGTCCTGTAACACTTGAGCGCACTCCCTTTCTCCAGCTCAACACACCCTCTTGAGATCTGCCCAGGGAAGGATGAACAGAGTGAGAACATCACTTTTTACCCAGAGAGCAGGCTCAGTACAATACTTACCAGTTGGCCAGAACTAGAGAGTGGACCTAGGCTGAGGCAAAGCTGAGCCAGACTGATGGAGAGCCAGTGGTCACCAGCCTGTCCAAGAAGACACCCGGAACCAAAGAAATAAAGACTATAGCATTGAAGGGGAAACTCTAGGCCAGACTGCCTGGCCCAGGACAGAAAATACAGGGTCTCCAACTATCTCCAGCTTAGGCAGCCATACTAACACTCACATATTATGCAGTCCCAACTGTCAGAGCACAGCCATGGCATGGGGAGGCACAGGCAGTCCCAGGCATAGGTGAGCCTGGGACTGCAGAGGAATGTGTACATTTGCTATGAGAGCTGGACCCTTTTCTCATTCCCAACTCACTGAAGAATTGGAGAACCCCTCACTGTTGCTACCTATAGACAGGTGTAACCAATCAAAGTGCCAGAGTCTCAGCTGAATGCATCAAAAATTTGGCTGCAGAAAGCAGGCATGGTGGCACATACTTGTAATCCCAGAACTGGGGAAACTGAGGTAGGATTTGAGGATTACCCCAAATTTGAGGCCACCCTGCATTAGAAACTGAGTTCAAGTCCAGCTTGAACAGCATAGTGAAACCTTGTCACAAAAAGACAAAAAAAAAAAGACAAACAACAACAAAAAATTCCTTTGCAAGGAAATGTCTCTGGCACTACTACCAAGGTCCCAGTGAGAAGAAACTGCTTTACAAAAGCCATTCCCAGCAGGTGTGGTGGTTTAGGCCTGTAATCTCAGTACTCGGGGCTGAGGCAGGAAGATTTCTGCACATTTGAGATCAGCCTGTACTACATATTCATTTATTTATTTTTGTGGTACTGGGGATTGAACTCAGGACCCTGCACTTGCCAGGCAAGCACTTATTCTATTGAGCTATCTCCCTGGCCCTGGACTACATATTCAAGGCCAGCCTGAACTACATAGTGAAACCCTGGCCAAAAAGAAAAGAAAAGAAAAAAGAAAGAGAGGGAAAAGGAGAAAGGGAGGAAGAGGGGAGAGGGGAAAAGAGAGGGAAGAGAGAAAAGAGAGAAGAGAGAGCTATTCCTCATGAAAAAAAGTTAGTTAGGCTATTTCCTAACTCACTGTGCGTCCCAGGCTGTCTTAAAACTTGCCAGGGAGATAGCTCCGTCGCACAAGTGCCTGCCTTGCAAGTGCAAGGTCATGAGTTTGAACCCCAGTCCCATAAGCAAACAAACAAAGATGGAAAAAAAAAAAAAAAAAAACTTGCAGAAATCTTTCTGCCTCCGCTTCCTGAATGCTAGGATTGTTGTATACCATGATACTCAGCTAGCAATAGAGAAGTGAGAGCTAAGGATGGAGCTATAGCACTTGCCTAGCATGCCTGAGGCCCTAGGTTCAGATTCCAGCACAGAGCAGAGGAGGGGTAAGTTTTTTTTTTTTTTTTTTTTTTCAGTCCTAGGGATCAAACTCGGGACCTTGTACATGCCAGGCAGGTGCGTATGCTACTGAGCTATCTGCTGGGCCTGAGTGGATAAGTTTTATATTTTGAATGATGAGGTAAATCAGGTGAAAAGTCTCTATGGAGATAATCTGGCTCCAGCAATAACCACAGTGTCTCCTCCTGGCTGTGGCTGTACCTATGCCAACCCATAAGCATGCCATCTTCAGGAACACAGAACCTCATTGTCTATGTGCAGGCACGTGTGTATATGGGGTTGGGACAGAGAAAGAGAACCATGTGTTTCGGTCTCAGTAGCACCTTGGATCCAGAAAGTCCTTGCTATCACCTCTACTTTCTTGAGGCTTTAGAAGTAGGTGATGACAGGAGCACATGAACCAGTATTCTCTCTTCACTTGGCACCTGGGGCTGGGGAGATAGCCCAGTGAAATAAGCGCTTAACTGGCAAGCACAAGGTCCTGAGTTCAATCCCCGGTTCCACACACACACACAAAAAAAAAAGAATGAAAGAAAGAAACTGGTTCAAGCCGGGCGTGGTGGTTCACACCTGTAATCCCAGCATTCGGGAGGCTGAGGCAGGAGGATTGGTGTGAGTTCGAGACCAGCCTGGGCTACAAAAGTGAGCT